>CAIGRT010001472.1:0-18557 GCA_903798405.1 Fraxinus platypoda
ACATTTTTCATCAATCTACTTTTTTAGAATACATTCTTAACCAAACAATGAGGCTTAAACAAGGGCTTAGTAACCAGAACATAGTCCCACGACTCTGACGTCTCGAAAATTCTTGACGAGGTGAGAATGCGGAAGACTGGCCCAGCCCCCACCCATCCCATTCTGTCCCTATCTCTAATGCTGTCTTGCAGGTCCGGGTTTTGGGAGCCTTCGAAGTCCGAAGTTGCCCGAACCAAATTTACAAACCAAGATTACATGAATTACACCACATGACTTGGGGGATTATTTTATATATATTAAGTGAAAGAATGTGAAGAGTGAAAACAGTAAAAAGGGAGATGCTACATGCACTACATGGTTTACAAAATGATTTACTACATGGCCGTCACTTGACCATGTAGTAAACCATGTAGTACATGGTGTAGTACATATAGTTTAATCCAAAAAAAAATACATTACACACGCATAAGAATTTGATTTTATTAATAAACGAAGAGGAAAACAGCAGCTAATTTTTTACAATAAAGCTACTCAAACAGGGTTTGATGACAGGGCTTGGAAACCAACACGACGTGGCCGACTGTGATTGGCCNCATCTTTAATATTTCAATAAAGCTACTCAAACAGGGTTTGATGACAGGGCTTGGAAACTAACACGACGTGGCCGACTGTGATTGGCCTATTTTTGTTTTAAAATTTCCATCTTCCAATGAATTCTCGCCAAGTGTCTCTGTCAAAAATTCCCAGTCAATATTCCCTGTTTTTCTAGCATTGTTCAATTTTTTATGCTAGTGGCCAGACCAGAAGGCAGGTTTAGCGGCTTACTGCTATTTGCTATTGGCCACACTCACAAGCGACCCTAAAAATCTGATTCAATTCCCCACAAAACAACAATTTTACCCATAAAGCTGTAATCTTTTTAGCTTTTCTACTTTTTCTCATCCTTTTTAATTATCATTTGTACGGCGAAGCTTTTTGGGCTAATCTTTCATGCAATTATTGGGTGTTT
Organism: Fraxinus platypoda; assembly: GCA_903798405.1. NCBI lineage: Eukaryota > Viridiplantae > Streptophyta > Magnoliopsida > Lamiales > Oleaceae > Fraxinus > Fraxinus platypoda. The sequence goes on from CAIGRT010001472.1 coordinate 1,010, forward strand.
TGAGTTTCTTGATTCTATGCAGTGAACCTGTTTGAAGAAATTCAGTGAAGAATGAAATCTGGGAAGGATCATCAAGAAGAGGATGAAGAGTTTTGTGCAAAAAGAGATGCCACACCATCGACTAATAATGCCAAAGGTACATACCTTTATACACGCACTGGCATCACACGTGTGTGTTTGTGTGTGTGTGTGTGTGTGTTTTTTTTTTTTCCTTTTGTAAGGTTTGAATTCTATTGGAGTTCTTTTTTTCTTCTTCTTCTTCTTCTTTATGGTAGAATGAATGTTAATAAATTGAGTTTCTTGTAATTTGCTGTTTGTTTTGTATAAATGGTCATGGAAGCAGATGGGAAGAACAGTGACAAGGCTAATGCAACAAGGTCAAAGCATTCTGTGACAGAGCAGCGACGGAGGAGCAAAATCAACGACAGGTGAAATGTTTTTTAATTTAATTTAGTCAAATTTGTATAATTCATGATTTGATTTTTTTTTTAATATCTTGTTCCGTGTATATCTGAATTCTGATTTTTCAATTCTTGATGTGTAAACGTATATTTGGTATGAATGTGTTAAAATGGAAAATTTTAATATTTTTTGGTTTGTATTTAGTTGAATGTTGTATTAATAAATTGCTTTCGTAAGTACACTGAAGATGGCTTGTAATAGATTGGAGTGTTCACTGCGATTGTCGGCTTATGTATATTTATTATCTTAAGCTACAATAAGGATATTATTGAACATTTGAATTCCTATATCTTGAATAAATATGGATACTGGATGCTGTAAACTTCAGTGTTCAGTGTTTAGAACTGATTTTGATGGCAGAATCAATATTAAGGATAGTAGTTGCACTCTTAAGGAAGAAAAGGGAAAGCTAAAATCTTGTTCAATATATTGTTAAGTTTTAAGATGAAAATTGGATTCATGTAGCAGGAGATAGATTTCCCATTCCTTAGATGAAAAGATATGTGGCCATGAAAGAGAAGGGGGTATTAACTAGAACAGAATTGATTGGGTGGGTGCTGTCTACCAAATGTCGACTTAGTGGTTATGTTAACTGAAACATTTTTTAATGGATATGGATTTGATGAATGTGCTTTTTGTGGTGGCTTTGAAAATTGAAAGGAAATTGGTCTAATGAGGAATAGGACCCTTTGCCCCATTAGCCATTTTGTTCTTCCTCCATTTCCCTTATTTGTAATAAGTTTATCTTTTTGTCTTTCTTAAGCTATGTTATAGGGATGCACTCTTCTCTAATTACCATATTGGAGGCGCACATTTTTTAATGATGGATGATGCGTGTTATTAATTGCGCAGACAGTAAAAATATCAAATTGTCCATCTATTATTATTATTTTACGTATAATGAGACTTTATTTTGTCAATACTGTTAGTATTCTACTTTATATTCAGTTGAAAATTTAGAATAAGCCTTCACGGTGGCTAACACTAACGAAAATTACCTACAATTGAATTTTATCTTGTTATGTGCATATTTTTAGTTTGTCGGCAAGCTCAGCTTATACATAGGATGAGTAAATAGGCTATTTCAGAAAAAAATGTCTTTGTGTAAGCTCTATTATCGTGTTAGCTTCTTTTTTCCCAACCATGCTTTCAAAGATTTATAGCACACTCTTTGGATGGTAATCCTTGATGATTGAACCACTCCCGACCTGATACTCCTGCATAGTAGGAGTGGACTGGAAACATGGATCATTGACATGTTTTATAATGTTTGACTTACTGAATTTTGGAGCAAGAGGAACCATCTATTTAAGATGACATTGTATATCTATTTGGTTGAACTTTCGAATTTCGACCTTTTCCCTGACAATGGTGCATTGACAGGACAGTTAAATAACTTAAATTGAACCATGTAGAGTCATCAACATTATTGCTAATGCTTAATTTCCGGCATCAAGAAGAATTATTTTGCTTTGTTGATCCTGGTAAGTGATTGCCAAGATATCTGGTTCTGATAAACACAATTGTGTCCTGTATCTCTGCTCCTATCTGATTTTTTTAAATTTGCAATAGGTTTAAACTGATATGAAGTAAGATTTTGTGGAAGTCCTTGCAATTCAGTTTTTGCTGTAAACTATGATTGGTTAACTAGTTATTGCATCTAAAATTGCTCACCAATATCCAAGTATGATGCATCACTTTTTAACCAGTTCAAATTTACATATAGAGGCATCTTGATCAACGAATATGGCGTCAATCATTGTGGTTCCCAAGGGCCTCTATCTTCAACTTATCTGACTTTTCTTGTTATTCAGGTTTCAAATATTGAGAGAACTGATACCCAATAGTGATCAGAAGCGAGATACTGCATCATTTTTATTGGAGGTACATTATTTGTTAAGAATACATGATAAATTTAGTTAAGAGTATTACATCGACGCCCATTGTCATATGTGACTATTACACTTGACACCCATCTCTTCTGATAAATTATGGAAACTGATATGACCTATTATTATTACAAATATGCATTACAATGTAATCCCTTCCCTTCTTTCCCCTGACAATTCAAACATAAAAATTAAATGACCGAAATTCCAGAAATGATGGAAGCTACAACCACTCTGTCCAAATGTCTTGGAGTTAATTCTTTGCTGCAAATCTGGAAAAAGGAAAAAGATGATCCAAACATGCCTGGTATAACTAATTCTTTTACAATTTGTTTGCTTTTGTTATAATGTCCGAATATTGGAGTTCATGCTTACCTCCAAACCAGAAAAGCATTGGGAAGTGAACCTTGGATATTTCGTTACTTTTCTTTTTCAAGCCAAAAATTTCAAAGTTTCTAAAACCAATCTCCTCCTCCATCCCATACTCCTGTTGCTCCATCCTATCTGATTTTCCCACATTCATCAGTCATTTTTCTTCCCGCCCTGTCGCGCGGTTTTATCCCCCTCCTCCCACCACAATCTGCTTCCCCTTCAAATTTGATATTGTCTTATTGACAAATAATAAAATTGGTCTAGTGGCGAAATAGGGTGGTCTCTACAATTTTTCGAAATGGAGGGGGTGTCATTATAATTCTGAGGGATGACAAGAGTTTCATTATTCCAGCGTAATTTACTCTCGAGTTTCTTGATTTGGAGTTTCTGCTTTATGACTTTTGATCTGGCTAACTGTTGGTTTTTATGATGCAGGTGATTCAACATGTACAATTTCTACTGGAGAAGTTGCAAAAATATGAAGGGTCATATCAATCTTGGAGTTCAGAACCCACAAAGCCCATGCCATGGGTAAACTCTTCATACCTTATGAAAAAAAGATTGATATGTGAATTCTGTTTGCATGTTCAATTGTCCAAGATATGGGTTCCCTTTCGCAAGTTATCGGTTGTGCAATTGTAGATGTAATTTATTGCTAAAGTGATATTTTCTTAGCCTTATCCGTGCTTTGCTGGATTCTTTCCATTAATGCCTGGGGGTCTCATTTAATCTCCACACGTATTCAATTTTTTGGATAGAGCAGTTGGGTAGTGATAATTACGTTTACACTGTATGCTGGAGTTCTACATAAGAAATGCCAACCTTGTAACAGGAGTACTATGGAGGAGAATGAAGCTGCCAAGTCTGACCATATTTCTTACCTTTGCAGAGTGGAATATTAGAACATAATAAAACTTCTTTACCTTAACAATGCCCTTTAAATGTATGTAAATTTGTGTATGAGCATGTTTTTACATGCATAACATGTATACTTTTAGAAAAGAACCAATATCAATCTAACCCGACCAAATGTATGCTCCTAACAAAATTTTCCCCTTAACGTGCCCTTGTTATTCCATTCTGTCCCTTTCTGTTCTTAATAAGCAATTTTTTAGGTTGCTCATTTAGTTTCTTGATAATTCGTTGAGCAATAAATTCTGTAGCAGCTGTTTAAATTTTTGATAATCTTCGTTTTGGGACTGTTGGGTTTCACAGTTGTTAGATGACCTTTTCTTTTGCGTTTACTTCTGTAGAATCAAAATGCAATTGGAACTTTCATCCGTCCACCTCCTCTTCTTTGTTTCTATTATGTATTTTGTTTCCCCTTTTGAAGTTGCTGTGAAGTAACTTGGCTAAGTTAATTATCCGAACTGAGCAAAATATATTGGTAACAGCTACCGATTTTGATCTCAACTTCGTGTCTTGAAAAATATTTTGGTTTCTAATTTCCTTATGTTTGGGATAGAGAAACAGTCATTGGCAAGCTCAAAGTTTTGCTGGTAACTCACAAGTCATGAAGAATGGTGCTGGTCCAGTTTCAGCATTTCCCAGCACGTTGGATGAGAATAATGTCGCAGTCTCATCAACAATGCAACAACTGTGTCAACAGAATCCTATGGCATCTGACTCTAACCGGGATGCCTCCTGTAGGGTAATGGAACTGCAAAATGCACTAGCAAACAAGGCAACTGGCATACCTTTACCTCTGCAAGCAAGCATGCCTATTTCTGTCCCAAACGATGGCGCCTTCTCCAATACATTACCTAGACAAGCTTCGGATGCACAGTCGACCAAATGTCCTACCAATACTGACGCTCTGAATCCTCGGGAGGAGCTGATGACTGAAGGGGGCAAAATTAACATCTCAAGTGTCTACTCCCAAGAGTGAGTTGCATTTTCCAATTATCTGGTTTTATATCTTTTGGAAAGCTACATGGTCCCTTGAGCTACATAATCTTGGTCAACCACGTTTTATGCTAATCTAACACACAGCCATGCCACACCTTAGAAATGACACCCCAACACGTAATGTTTCAAAAAAGTAGGACACACATTAGGGACAAGGTCGATTTACCTTCTTTAAAACTATTCACTTATAGAATATACTTTTTTATATTTTTATAAAGTCAAAACTTTATAAGCTTTGATTGGTTGAAATCTCTTGAATCAAAGGAGTGGCTATTTGGTGTATTATGTTAACTTTGAGTGAAACTATATTATTATCGCGAGAGAGAAAAATGCATATAGTAGATATAAAACAAATTCGAAATGAAGTTCGTGGACATTATGTCTTTTTTTTTTTACCACATGTTTTTGTCGGCATTTGATTTGTGTTGGATATAGACACGGCAACCCAGTAAGAATGTATGTGAAGCATAGATGCGTCGGAATACATGCCCGTATTGTAATACTTCACTGACCAACAACTTCTACCAATACGTGTCCTGACCTAGGATGTTTACCAAAAGCATCTACCATCTAATTTGGCAGTGGCAGATTGCTTCATTTCTTGTAATTAGGTTCACAGAAAGCGACCAACCTCGTTAGAGTTTGGTATATTTTCAATTTTATTGGTCATGTTCCCTAGATTGAATGAACAGACGAGAAATAATTATGTACCCAATCCCAAATTTTATTGGGACTATGACTTAGACTCGTGTTGTATTTCTTTGGAGTTATTCTAAGGGATTCTTCAACTGGGACGGTAGTAGTATTTTATGTCTAGCCTGAGAAATTACCAGTAACTTCGTCATAATTACTCAACTTTTGCCCGAGTTCCCTTTTGTTTTTAGTCTTTAAAATGACGCGTCATACTTCATATAGTTGCACGCTCGAGTTCTAATTTCTTATCTAATGAGCATATCGATTATGATCAGGTTATTGAATTCATTGACACAAGCACTTCAGAGCTCAGGTGTGGATATATCTCAAGCCCAGCATATCAGTGCAAATCAATCTCGGGAAACAAACAAATTGCGAACCAACATCGGGCATATCAATCGCTAAGGTACAAAACATTCTGTTAACTTATTGGCAATGCATTATGCTTATAGATGATCTGAGCTCCAATAGTGCGAGAATATTGTTTACCAAACATGTACTTAAGACTTACAATAGTCACTCCCTCACTGTTTCTCTTACATTAAAATCTTTCGCTACTCTAGGATCACGAAACTTCTACTCCTACAGCCGGGCTTTATCAAGAAGCGAGCAACATCAAAGACTTGGATAAATCTCGAAAAAGGTTGAAGATTTGAGAATTGTATGTGTTATGGGTAGCAATTGAAACTCAGTTTTGTATCATCTAACGTCTCCTGGATTTAACTCTCTAAATTTATACGACAAAGCTCATTCTCTATTCTTACTTTATATTGATTGCATTCAATATGTTAAAGATTTCAATATTTCACTTCTTAAATCATATTTAAATTGATTGACTATTGACATAAAAAAAAAATATTAAATAAAAGATGAAGCGAATCAGTATAGGTTTCTTGAAAAAAAAAAATGAAGAGACAAAATATAGAGTATTGTTGGAATGTATATAAATTTTACTTTCTAAATTTAAATATGTTTACAATTATACATAAGATACTCTTTATAAATATAGAGTTTCTTGAAGATGACTGGTGATAAATAATGGAGATAGATCTTGGGCCAATCTTGGTTAGTTTTTTTAACTTTTCAGGTAATTTTGAAATCTTTGAGATTTGATCGAGTATTTTTTTGACCATGCAGTAGCAATATTTAAAATTTTGTGAATTGACTGTAGATGGAGTTAAAGATGCCTTGCATATCCCGTCGACTATGGTTAACATACGTAAAAGAAAATTGACCCAAATTGGTGTTGTCGATTCTAGCCTGGTGGTGGTAGGTGATTGTGATGACAGTTGGGAGCGATTATTGAGTTTTTAGTAGAATTGATAGAAGTTGATGAAATGTGTTGTTAAAAAATTGTGGGACTTACAAAATATGTGCTTAAAATTAATTGTTGATTTTCATTAAAATTTTAAAGGTTATCTTCAACTTGCTATTCAAAACTAGGTTAAGTACGAATGCTGCAATTTTCTCTGTAAAGAATTGAAAGATCGATCCAACTCAACAAGTGATGAAAAGTTTTTTGGTTCTTGATTGTTAGTCAACTCCTTTCATTCTTATTTTTTTTAATGCTAGTATATTGTAGGGATGGCAAAATTCTTCCCTTCTGCCCCTTTCCTTCATGGGAAATCAGGGTAGAATCGGAGAACATGGTCTCCAACCCTTTATATTTTATTTTATTTTATATTTTTAAATTCAAATTATATTTTAAAAATAAAAAACAACTAAACAAGACAGAAAATGAGGACATTTTAATTCTCTTCCTGCATCCAAAAATCTTTGATGACGAGGAGATCGAGAGTAGTTGCCACCCCTTAACGCCATTAATGCTAGGTTTTGAAAACGAATTTTCATGTCATTCCCATTTAGATCCGATTCATATCCCTATGTTGTTTCCTTTTCCTTCTGCACCTTTTCCTCCGAATGAGAAAGAAGATGGTACAATTGAATTGTATTATTTAAGTGCTTATTGCTTGCCAAAAATTCTACTTCTACAATTGGTAGGGCATCGGGTTATTCAAATAAGTCACGTTTTCCGTGGTTTTCTCATGGTACTACTTCCACACCAATTCTGTCGATCCAAAATGGATCGGTTAAACATTCCATTAGGGAGCCTGCTCTTGACTCTTCTGTGTGGTATTCATTCTCGTTCGGCTCTTGGAATCACATCCAGCAGTATAAGTGCTTATTGCTTGCCAAAAATTCTACTTCTACAATTGGTAGGGCATCGGGTTATTCAAATAAGTCACGTTTTCCGTGGTTTTCTCATGGTACTACTTCCACACCAATTCTGTCGATCCAAAATGGATCGGTTAAACATTCCATTAGGGAGCTTGATCTTGACTCTTCTATGTGGTATTCATTGTTGTTCGGCTCTTGGAAGTCGATGCAATTAGAATGCATTTCATATATTACACACTTTTTATGTTGAACCCACGTAAGCACTGGCAGAATTTGGTTTTAGAAAAAAGGAGCTAACTACAAAGAAAATTTAACATGATGAGACTTGAAAGCCAAGTTTGAGACTTGAGCTAATCTTCAATGTTGATCTGAATAAATTCATAAAAAAATCTTCATTTTAAACTTAACAAGTCATTTATTATTATTATTATTATTTTTTATTTTTTTTTGGTATGAAAGTTGCGAGGATGAATTGCGCCTAGTCCCTAACAATATATTTTGAAAGTTTCATGTTTGGAAAGTATATTTATAAATGATTTGAATTATAAGTGAATAGCAATGAGTCGTGAATAAGTGGATAATACTTGTGAATCCTTCTAAATATATGTATAAAAAGTTAGTGTTTATAAATGTGAGCAAACATAGGCCAGATGTGAAGAAAAGAAAGGACCAAAATGCAATAGGAATAAAATTTAGAGCTGTCACGTGCAGTATAGCCTGATATGAAATAATTTCCTCTATTTTTGTCAATTTTTTCTCTTTGTTTGTCTCCTAACTATTTCTCTTCTTACTAAACGTTTGACACTTCACTAGGGTGGACAATGTTAACAAATAGCAAGATGACAACATATTACATTGTCGAGGCCAAATGAGTTTAGCAAATCTCAACAGCTTGTTTGAGCCTCATTTTTTGCGAAGAATGCATTTTGAAATAGTAGATTGATGAAGAATGTGCGGTTGAAAAATAAGAAGATTTGAGTTTTCGTGTAATATTATTTTATTGAAAATGTGTGGTTGAAAAGAAGAGATAAAAATATAATTTTGAAATAATAGAGATCAAACAAGGGCTGGCTATATTTTCAAAAGTTGATCGATTTCGGCATGTCTGATTTTCCATGGTAAACAAGCGATTTATAGTTCCACCTTTTGAGATGGTGATAACAAATAACAAACAATCAATACCAGAAATCCAATAGAATTATAGAGATGTGTGTCATATAGTAGAAACCAATCGAGTTTCCAAATATAGCTAAGAAACAAGAGCAGCATAGATCAAATGATAATGTCCAAATCCATATATAATCAAAAGAATGGAGAGAAAAAAGTAAAGGGCCGTGTGCTTGAAACTGTTGACTGGCGTGCTTGCCATCCTTCGAGGAAGAAATGGGAATCTCTCTCTCTCTCTCTCTCTCTCTCTCTCTCTCTCTCTCTCTCTCACACGTATTAAAACATAAACAGTCCTCGAGTTTAAATTTCTTTGTCGATAGATCATTAGAGTGAGAGGGGGGTCTCTCTCTCTCTCGCTCTCTCTCTCGCTCTCTCTCTCTCTCTCTCTCTCTCTCTCTCTCTCTCTCTCTCTCTCTCTCCATCACATAGATATAGATACATATTTATGAAGTGAAAAGGACATAAACAGGTTCAAGGCCTGCGGCTAAGGGTGAGCAGTTTATACCAGCAAAGAAAGTTGAGAAAATCGAGTGTAAAAATGGCTTCTTTCCATATTTAGCAATCAAAGAATAGTCCCATCAACAAAAAGACATCAAACCCTAAAAATCACTCAGATTGACACGTGATTTTAGCATCTGTCAATTTCAGCTTTCTCACTTTAATATCTGCACCCACTATTTTATTTTTAAACACATTGAAGTTAAGTCGTCTAGTTACTTGATTTTTCTTCAAAATAGAACAGCAACCTAGAGATGGTATGTGTTCATGTGCATGCTTGATTTCAATTCAAAATATTAGGCCAAGTTTTTTAGAAGAATCAATGTTAGTTTTAATAGGGTATATTATCTTCGTCGTATCGTGTTTCTAAGTTGAATTGAAACATAATCTAATGTTCATATAATCATATGTCATATGATATTTTTTTCTACATCAATGTTTGTGGTGAATGCAATCCAACACTCACCCACCAATCAATAAGAAAATGGAACAAAATGAAAGAATAGTGTACCTAGCTAGGTGTTACTTTATGTACCCATCATTTCTTACTTTTTGGGACAGTAGTCAAATACATGGAGCATGTGGTGAAATCCTCAAACATAACTACATATTCTAGTATTGCCACAAGATTACAACCATGTCTTCACTTCTTGGCTCCCAACTTCACTAGGTAACTAGATTGACAATAAATAAATTCCATGGCAACAACCTTAGCAAAGGGACCTACTATTTCAATGGTCTCCAATTATCCTATTTTTACAGTAACTAAAATTATGAATACTAATTTTAAATTAAGTCCATGTTTGTTTAATTATAAGTAGTGAGTTCCAAGGGATATATGGTTAAAAAATAAGTAAAAATTGTGATTTGTGTTAAATGTGTTGATCAAAATAGACTTTGACCAAATGATAATCAATTATAAATATTGACAAACGATGGCTAAATAAACTTGTTTTGTCGCTAATAGTTTATTAATTTTTTAGATGACATGGATCAAAATGATTTCAAAATAGAAACAAAACCTAATTTCGTCTCTCGTCATTGCCGTTTTATGAAGGTTGTAAGTGGCGGGACATGTTAAAAACTAAATTTAAATAAATATATATATTTTATCTCTGACAAAAATAAAAAAACAATAAAAAAAAAATATTATCGTGTCCATAGACGATGAGTACAATAAATAGCTAAATAACTACACTCCTGCATTTTAATCATACTTCTCGTCACCATACATTGAATACAATCTCTTCGAATTGTGATCACTTTAATATTCTCAAGTAGAATCTTTAAACTCGAAATTTTGTGACTATCCATCTAAAAAATTTCAAGAATTTTATAAATGGAGAGAGATGCCACGTGTCTATGTACGGGCATGCAACTCATTTGCTTTGCAGTGAGAGGTAAGTTGTACTATATAGTAACCCCTAGATTTGCTTTTTTATGCTATACTCAACACTATCCAACTGCTAAGACCTCGAACCCTAAATTTCGCATCTACTCTTCCTATCTTATATATGTCTTCCTCTTTTTCATCTTCTTCCTCTTCTTCATCAATGAACTTGGGAGATAGATCAATCACCATGGATTTGGTTCAATCATCTGAGCATCTTTGCTATGTCCGGTGCAACTTCTGCAACACAGTTCTTGCGGTATATATTTAATACATTATTCCATGCAAAACCTTTTGGTTTCTTGTGAGAAAACAGCAGGCTATATCTACACATTTCTCTCTTTTCTCTATATATATATTCATGTATCTATCTATGTATGTTATAGATCTCTGCTTTTGCATGTAAAATATACTTGCAATGTATGCATGTTTCTGTCTCTATCAATCATTTCCCAACCAAAATGTTTATTTTTTGCATAATCTTAGTATAGCCAGAAATAACATTGTATATGACATGAGTTGATGCTTTGTGGATCTCCACTTTCATCATTATGTGATGTTTTCTCTTCATTTTTGGAATACAAATAGAAGGAAATTAGTTAGTGATGATATTCAGCTATTTCCTCTGGGTCTATTATAGGTGTCTCAACATGAACAACCACAACCACAACCACAAACACAAACACAAACATAAACTACGTGTTTGATAATGTGAATTTGACGGCAATATAGAAGTAAAAATATTGTATATATACAAGATAGGAAATGTGATATATATTTGTTTCTCTACAAAGGTTGGGATTCCATTCAAGAGGCTGTTAGACACTGTCACAGTGAAATGTGGACATTGCAGCAACCTTTCCTTTCTTAGCACCAGACCTCCACTTCAAGGACAATGTTTTGATCATCAAACAAGTCGTGTCCAGGTACCTTCATGTCCATATCATTTCAATTTCAGGATTTCTATTGGTTTTGGCTTTAACGGAGAACTAAAAGAAGAATCTTGATTTCTGCAATAGGTTTTCGGCAGTGAAGTTAAGAAGGGACAATCTTCATCATCTGCCTCATCCACGTCCAGTGAACCCTTGTCCCCGAAAGCCCCATTTGTTGTGAAACGTAATGGGATTTCTCCAATTCGTTTTTCTTTATCTCATCACAAATTTATGTTAATTTAATTTCTTCAGAATTTTCACTTATTATACTACTTGTTTAAATTGCAGCACCTGAGAAGAAGCATAGGCTTCCATCAGCCTACAATAGGTTTATGAAGTGAGATTCTTACAAACTATTTTTAATCTTGTAATTTTGGTATCTATTTTAGAAAACTATATGCTTGTACATTTGTTTGATAAGATAGATTATACAAAGAAAAAAAGAACTATTTTTGTTTCTTTATATTGTCCACTCCAGTCGAGTACTGCGTGCTAAATATGCGCTAAGGATTATACCTTTTTCTTTACCAGGGAAGAGATACAGCGCATCAAAGCAGCCAATCCAGAGATACCGCATCGAGAAGCATTCAGTGCAGCGGCAAAAAATGTGAGTTCTCCATTTTCAAATTAATTATTCTTGAACCCTAAATCAAAAATCTTCTATGCATTCTTATACTTTTCATATTTCATATGAACCTAATTAATTTGTTCAACCAGTGGGCTAGGTACATTCCAAACACTCCAGGGTCTATTTCCAGCAGCAGCAACAACAACGTAAGAAATAATTTTATGATTTTTCTCCATAATGGTTGAAAATATAAATATTTTTAAATAAGCTGGTTCGACATGATATACTCGATCCATATATGCATAATAACATATGGAAAATGGAAAACAAAAATAAATAAAAATTTATTGATACTTAGTATGGTTTCAAGACTTAAGGCCACTCGATTGTGAAAACTCCATTGGCCTATAAGGGGTTAATAAAATATATAAATATAAATAAATAAATTTATACGTTTTTTAAATTTTAAACTTTTCGATGAAATGGCTAATCCCGATATGGCTCATATCCATTTTGTAATGTGTAGGTTTAGTAGTGCGGAAGAAACATGAGATGGACCCCGAAGATTGGAAGTGATTTGGGGTTATTTTATGTTATGCGGAAGAAAAGTGAGATGGGACTCATATATGTAATATTATTATCTAGTAATTGACATTATGTTGCATTTGGGATGTGATTTCCCTATCTTGCATTGACTGATTTATTTAAATGGATCTTGAAAACATTTTCTTTTTATATGGATGCCATTTCTATTAATTCTATTCTTTACATTTACTTTATACCTCTCACAATAGTTTGGAGTACTACAAAAAGTATACAACTCGTAGAATTTCAATATTGTTGTAGTATGGGACAACTCTACATGATTAAACCAACACAAAATGTTTGAAAAAAATGGAAGTAGAAATTTAACCATTCCTAAAGTTAATGGAAAGCACAATAAATATAAGTTGATAGAACGATTTTAATATAATTAATCGAACAAGTAGGTATTCAATTTCATTTCAATAGTTGTTAATAGGGAGATATGCTGAAGAAACATAATTATCTAGGAATAAATGTACGAGTACTTTATCGTTAGCATGTAAAACTTGAGGATATGATTGGTGCAAAGTAGTGAACAAGACATGGCACTAGAATTAACAAGATCTTATTTGTATTTTAGCATTCGTTTGTTTCTCATTTTTCATCCATAAAAATGAAAAATATAGCTGTTATCCATTACATCAAGCTCTCAATTTTGAATTTCTATCTCTTGTGAGGGGCCCAATAACGGCTATATTTTTCATTCTCATTCTACAATAATGAGAATCAAACTGGCCCTTAATAAATCCCATTGTTGCACTTTGTAACTTATCAAAGACTAGAAATACAAATTCTAGGTAAAAACCAAATTAAAAGATTTCTCAATAATACATGTTCGTGTGAAACCCGCAATCGTCCCGGATCATTGACAAGTAATAGAATTTATGAGTTAAGAGTTATCGTCACACGGGGAATATATTCAATTTAAGTTTACTAGTTATCTATGAAATTCGAATTGTGTGAACAAAAGAGAGATTTTGATTTCATTTTATACTAAATTATCTAAGAAAGCGGAAAAAGTGTTTTGTATTAAATTATGGATGATTGTATTGGAATTCGAATCCGCTTATTAATATTTATTTTAATTCTCAATTATGCAGTTTAATCATATTCACGCGTTCTTCACAATCGATAAAGCTTATGTATTTAACTTTCTTTTCCAAGATAAATTAACTTTATTCTAATCACGACCCGAGTCTATTCCTAGCCCCAAATCGAATGATTAGAACGCATTAAATTTAATATTATCAATATGATTGCACACGTTATAAATATTATTCATAGCATCGATTGCACATATATTAATTTTATCATGTTCTAGACTTATTGTGAATCTCTCAATACTACAAAAAATAACTTATTATCTAATTTGTGGCCAAACAATTAAATAATATAATGAGTATGCAAAATTAATCAAGAAACGCAAAAAATACTAAACTACTAGTTGATAAGTCCATTTTATACACTTATTTATGGTACAAAATATGGACAATTGTTGGTAAATATATCGAATATGACTTAATTCTATATAAATTATGCTTTGTAGGATAACATTGATGAACATTGTGGAATTTAGGAAAAAGCAGCGAAAAAGGACTAAAATGGAAGAAAATTAAAGTTTAAAGACCAAAGTGCAAATAGTCGAAAAAGACCCAGAAGAAGAAATGAAGATGTGATAAGAGTCGAAAACCAATTTAATGAAGACGTGAAATGTTGGAGGAAGAAGAAATGAGAAAATGGAGTTCGGGGACCAAAACGTAAAGAATAGAAGTCTGATTGAACTATGACATAGCATAGTTCTTTTAGCCATGCGGTCGCATGGTGTGAAGTGGGCCTACCAGAGCTGAAAATGGTTGAACTATATAAAATGTATTATGCAATAGCATAGTGTATTTTCGGAGGAAAAATTCTAATTTTCTTATATGATTCCAACTTTTATAGAAACAAATCTTGAGACGTTTTTTAAATACCTAGGGCCATCCAGAAGTGGTTATCACGCATTACAAAACATTCTAAGAGATTTTAGAGTATAGAAAGACGTAAGAAACACGAAGATTGATTCCAAAACTCGAAGATTCAATTCAAACTTTATTTGAGCGATGTCGATTCTTCAATATTTCTTTAGTTTTTTTTTTTTTCATAACATGTTAGATTAGTTTTCTTTGTACTAAGACAACGATGAACCGTGTAATATGAATTTTTAATCTTTAGTTTTACATACTAGACATTGAAAACACGTTTTTGAATATTGAATGATTTATATGATTTTTTCTCCATAATTATTGTACACTGTAGTTATATGAATTTAGTGGCTTATTTTATGCATTCGAAAGAAGGAAAATATGTTCAACATAATGTAAATCGTCATAGGATCCGATAGAAGATAGAAATATACAGCTATGCTCTATGTGAATCTTTAAGTTTTCAAAAAAATTCATACACTCTTGTATGTTCGCATCCGTCGTAAAAATATAATCGGGTCATATATGAGAGTATGTTTAATATTACTAAAGAGAGATTGCTAAATAAAATAAAAACATTGATTCGTCAAAATTCAATCTTGTTGTCCAAGTATAGAACTAAAGTTAAAAATGATTATTGTATGAGAATTCGGGATCCTAGTGCGTTTGATATTTATTAATACATCAATTTGCATTTAGTTTAGTTAATTTACTCATAATTGCATAAATAGACTAATCTTGAATTAAGACAAATAAATAATGGGGTTCATCTTCATCCAATACAAAAACGGATCTAGTCTAACATGCTAATATATAAATTACAAGAAGAATAATAGAGAAATATCACCCGGATTATGAAATAATTCAATAAATGTTGATCTTCAAATCCAAGGATGAATTTTTCAAAAACTTGATATAATTGACATTCAATTCCTTGCTAGGACTTGACTTCCTTTCTTAAAATATAGTGATTGACCTCTTGTTCTTGATGAATTTGATGATATTATTGGGTATGAAGGGGTAAGAGATGGTTTTTTCTAATGTGTAGCCCTTGTTTTGTATTATAAGAGCTAGAAAATACGTCAAAATCGCGTCCAATTTGGGTTCCAAAAGAGTTTGAATCGCGAAAGAAAACTGTCGATTCATCTGCGGAAAAAGCCCCCTAGCGCGCACAGGCATAAACACTGCGCGCGCTGTTGAGCCAAATGGCTCTCGGATTGGGGAAAATAGGGTACTGTGCACGTGTCATGAATTGTCCACATGCGCGCAGGTTCGCTTCAATTCGTCCATGAGCAGCTTTCAATATTTTGGTCATAACTTTCTCTATAGATATCTGATTGATATAATTCAAGGGCTACAATTCTTCCAAAAAAAAAAATAATAATAATAATCAAATTCGAACGTTGGCTATCCCAAAAATGAGTTTCAAGTTGAAACTAAAAAATCGGAGCATAGCTTCTTTAGCTGGACATTGATTTGTGAAAATATTTTATCTATATTTTACTCATTTGATCTTCAATTTCATCCAATTGATCTTATATGATCTTCAATCATCATTTTATAGTCTGAATCAACTATTGGATGTTTACATTTTGGTCCCCAAACTTTGGATTCTCTTCATTTTTCGTTCATTTCTTCCAAATCCACCAATTTGTATTTGATGATATTATTGGGTAAGAAGAGGTAAGATAGGATTTTTTCTAATGTGTTGCCCTTGTTTTATATTTATAGGAGCCAGAAAATACTTCAAATCAAGTCCAATTTGAGTTTCAAAAGAGTTTGAATCGCAAAAGAAAACTGTTGATTCATCTGTGAAAAAAAACATGCGTGCGCAGAGGCATAACCACCACGCTCGCCATTGAGCCCAATGGCTCTCAGGTTGGAAAAATAGGGTACCGAGCGAGCGCAGGTTAGCTTCCGTTTATCCCTGAACAGTTTTTGATATTTTGGTCATAACTTTCTCTACAGATATCCGATTGAAATGATTTAAAATGCGTTGAAAAGATAATTCAAAGGGCTACAATACAAAATTTTTCCAATTCGAACGTTTGCTATCCGAAAAATAAGTGTCAAGTTGACACTAGAAATTCGGAGCATATCTTCTTTGGTTGGAAATTGATTTATGAAAATACTTCATCTATATTTCACTCATCCGACCTCCAATTGCATCCAATTGATCCCATATGATCTTCAATCATCGTTTTGTGGTTCGAATCAACTATTGGATGTTTACACTTTGGTCCCCAAACTTTGAATTTCCTTCGTTTTTGCGCGTTTTTCGTTCATTTCATCCAAATCCATCCATTTGCATTGAGTTCAACCTAAACATAATTAGCATAAAATTAAATTATAACACATCCAAATCACTAACAAATACTCTAATTTAATGGTTTGGATAAGTGTACAAAATAAACTTTTCAATACAATTTTATCTGTATTAAATGAAGTATAATTAATTAAACAGCTTTAAAAAATTTGTAACTGATGGTTGATTATAAGGTGGTTTCTTCTAAGTTATTGATACAGTTTTGTGGCGAAGATGTAGTTTTCGATTGACTTCCTCGGACGTTGATTAACGTTGGTTAGGTATGAAATAATTTGAGAGGGAAAGTTGCGCTATCTATCACTAGGACGTGAGTAAGTGATTGTTGTTGTGCTCAATGAAGACTTCCCGCATATATATTGATGCTATAGGAGACAAAGTGTTCACTGTGTCGTGCATCTTTGGTGTGCAGGTGCTTTGAGAGCATAGAAGTCACAGATTCCCTCTTTCGGAATATTTTGGAGCTGGCACAATATAACTTTATCCGTACATGCGTCGACCACCCATGCAGAGGAGATCCATCACCAGATATTTCACGCGGGCTGCAGGTCGCTTACCACCTTCTCAACCGCTGCCATCCACCCAAGAAGAATGGACTTATCCTTGTTTCGCGTGGATTTGT
>CAIGRT010001503.1:0-16531 GCA_903798405.1 Fraxinus platypoda
AAACTATACAAGAAAAAATTGAAAAAAACACAAATAACAAACATAAATAAACTATAAATTGTTCAACTAATAAGAAAAAAAAAAAAAAAAATTATTAATTTGTTTAGAAAAAATAAAAGAAATTGATTTATCCAATATAAAAAAAAATTCGGTTCTTCGGTTCTTGGTCTAGAACCAAGAACCGAACCAAACCATTCGGTTCCGGTTCGGTTCAATTTGGTTCGGACATTTTGCCCAACCCTAATACCGAGAGATCAAAAAGTTAACTGACTTCAGAAATAAAATAATATTAGAAAGCCTAGCCAAATTCTTGTTTTTCGTCTTCTAGACCTTTGTTGGGTCCAACATTTAGTCATAGGTGGTCAAATTTAGCCTTGTTGGTGGGTCCAACATTTAGCTAGCATTTATCGTCGAGAACATCAAATTTCGGCTCAACTAGGTTGATTCGAGACAAATCGTGTCAGTTTCTTTATATGAACAACACATCGTTTGTTAGGGCGAAATTATTAATTTAATTACTTTAAATGTTCTAATAATATCAACATAATGAAAAAATAGATTTAGATGTCTGAAGAGGGTCTTCTATAATCCGACTCAAATTTTCACTGAAAAAAAGAACAATCGTGCACATAACTTATTATGAAACTAAGAGAATAAGAGATGAAAATAGAAGTAAAATAGAGAACAAGTGCATTTGATTATAAAGACGGCCCACGTAAGACTATTTTTCGGTATCGTAGTAAGGCTAAATAGCTTACTGAATCTTCTGCCAATAACTTGCAAATGGATATATAAAGATAATAATTTCTCTTTTTTGGCTTTAAGAAACAAGACTATTGACCAGAACAAATTTTTTCCAACTTTACTTTTAGCAAATTCTTTGACCTCTAGGAGATAAAAGAGCCAAAGAAAGCGTGCAGATGTGAATTTAAACTTGCTGTTCTCAGGACAGGAAAGCAGTTTCCAGTTGCAGGAATTCGGGTAAAGATTTTGAAGATTCTACACAGGCTGCAGCTATTAGTAACCACCAGTCGACCATAGGGCAGTGAAATTGTTCCGGCCTTGAACATATCGTCCATCGCACTGTCGACCTGACTCCAAATAAGAACGCTGGATTTATTCAAATTTGCAAACTTATTAGGAAGGGTAGAATGTACAACACGTTGGACGGTATTAAAGAAAAACTTGCTAATATATGGTATATTATACTGTTCAATGCAATTCAATACTATGTACTAAACATGTGAGTATTATATAAAAGGCCAATTTGGTAGTTGACACTACCAAGCAGAAAATCAAAAAGTCAAAACCCCTAGAAACACAGCATCCTTAAATAGGAGTTCCAACGTTTTACTGAGTTTTAGATAAAAGTATAACGACCAAAATGGATTGTAAAAAGTCCAAATACTAGCATGAAATGACTGTACAAAAATCAAATTTTCAGTTAGGTATGTAGATAATCACAATATGCCCCTTTCCTGCATCGCCCTTTTCCATTGTAAGGACATGCTATCTGCCTCCTATTAAAAGGTCTAGGCCCCCCTATGCCGAAAGAGGCCTGTCCATTCCAAGGCCTTCCGCCACTAAAACCACCTGAGAATGGACCTCCATTGGGGTTTTGCTGGCCACCCCACATACCCTGGCTCCCAGCTGGTGCACCCCAATTTTGATTTATAAATCCCTGTGGTGGCCCTTGAAGAGGACCTACTCCAGTTGACAGCCCCTGAACAGGAACTCCATTTCCGGGTGGTGTCGCTCCCATTCCCACTGGTGGCCCCTGAATGGGTGCTCCTATTCCTGCCGGTGGACCCCATCCAGGTACCGGCCCTTGAAGTTGAACTGCTGTTCCTGTATTGCCATTTGGAGCACCCCAACTTGGAGTTGCAGCCCAACCAGGATGTGCATTTCCAGATACGGGCCCTTGAACAGTAGCTCCAGAATTTCCAGCAGGAACAACCCAATTAGAAGTAGTATTTCCAGTGGGCTGCACTTGAACAGGTACCCAGTTCATGTTCATACTTCCTGGCGTTTGATTCCCCCAGCTTGCATTAGGATTTGCTTGCATTGTACCCCAGCCAGGGGTTGTATTTTCAGTGCAAGGGGCATTTGCCATCCCAGTGGGTCGCATGTTGGATTGAACGCCAGAAATCGGAGGTCGCCAAAAATCAGGTTGAGGCATACCTGTGGTACCTGAGTTTGAGGAATTTCCAGCAGAATTCTGAACAGTTGACATAACTCCACCCCAACCATGAGCTTCTTGTTGTCCATACTGTGGAATAGAAGCATTAGGCTCTACCTTCTCACTAGAAACACTATCCAAACCACGTGCTTCTACTTGACAGTCTCGACTAATAACAGATTGAACTGGCTGGACGGTCATATCTTGTGTGGTAGACAGATGCCCATGCATCTGCACTGCATGTGGTTCACTAGTCACAGTTGACTTGGGTGTCTGACGAAAATCTACAGATTTTAGGCCACCTTGTTCAGGTTTAGGTGCTGGACTAGAAGCAGCAGCAGAAATCTGTACTGAAGAAGAAGCAGAAGAATCGGTCGTAAGTTGTGGCAAAGCTGCAGCAAGTGACTTGAGCACTGCACTGACAGCAGGATGTTGAGTTTCACCCGGGAGAGGGCCCCGTTCTCCTCCAGTCCAACCTCCATTACTTTGTTTCAGTGTAAGAGACGGAAGGTTTGATGAATCATTTCCAAAACATTTTTCAGTAGAGAGATTAGGGTTCTGCACAGGCTTTTGTTCAACATTCGATCTCTTCATATCCAGGCGTAAGGAAGTTTCAAGAGTCTTGGCAGAATGATCAGACGAAATATGTGAATTATGCAGTTTATTTCCAACTTCCGGTAACTCTTGCCGATACTTCCCTGCCAAAGCATCAGTCAGAAGTATAGAATCTTCTTGCTTTTCTGCAGTTCTCCAAATTCTTAGCTCTGTGGGGAAGTACCCTGTATTGCTCCATTTACGCAACTGCACTATGGAAAATGGTCCTTGTACTTTTCCAGAAGGATCTTGATAAAGCCACATCTTTTCGGTTTCATTGATCTTGACGGCAGTAGAAGTTTCTACTAGCCCAGCAGAGACAGGTGCTGGGGAAGTGAGCAATGAAACAGCAGAAACTGTGACATTCAGTTCAACAGATTCAGAATTAGTAGTTGAACTCAGCTTCTCCAAATTGTTAGATTCTTGGGTGCATGTGTCTCGCTCTCTTCCTTGATTCCATGAATTTTCATTAATATCAGACAGATTTCTGCTTAATTCCCAGTTCTTAGTAGAATTTTTTCCAGCACCGCTCCAAGAATCTACCGCAGAATAATCACTTCCAGGAGAGATTAGTCCGCTTTCTCTCCTGCTAAAACCAGAACCTCCGGAGTCCATGTAAGCGGCTGGAGCCCATGTTATGTTTTAGAATTAGAACTCCATATTCATTACTGTCACATGATAGCAAATTAGAAAAGAATGTAGCAAAAAAAAAAGAAGTAACCTCTTGGACTTTCATCAGTTTCACTGCCATCGTCATCAGACTCATAGCTTGGATCCATTTTTGGATCTACATGTATTTCAGGAATTTCCTCCAGTCTACGTCGACGCTCATCAGGGGTCTTCAAAATCTGTAATTTCTCCACACATTCTCTAAGCGTGAAAATACGTCAAGGATAACTAACATTTCTAGAGATAAAAACAAAGTCAGAATGAATACTGAAGGTCAAGCCACATGAAATGATGATTGCCACTGGACCCATACATGATTGTTCACAACAGCCAACATTCTAAGAGATCAACTGTTACTAAAAGTGGGGTCTGCTAAGCTTCAACCTTCATATGCATAATGTGCTAATTTTCTGCAAATTTGGAAAGTTGAAAAACAACTCTGATTTTGCCCCAGATGAGAGAATTTTAGCACTTCTATTGTGATGGTAAAACACGCCAGAATTACAGAACTACAAAAGATATTACGTCATTCCTCTTGAAAGCAACTTTTCATACGTCATGAATAGAAGTTAATTTGGCATCCAGTACCAGACATTCAAACAACATCAGGTAAAGCAAGGATAAAAGGTCTTCCCAATACCCAAGGCCAATGGTAATAAGCTTAGCAACCAATAAGGAAAAAATTGTTTAAAAATAAATAAAGCCCTGAATAAAAGTCACATAAAGGACATTATTTTTGCATAGAACTTCCAGTAATTAAACTGTAATGGGAAACGAGGAAGCACACTTTTTGCAATGTTTCTTAAGATGGATCTCAGATTACACCATTCACTTGATTCTTGGAGTTCAGTTATAGGGTTTACTGTTGTACAGATTGACAATTTCAGAGGAAAATTTATATACGTGTGTAATTTATGTACTGGGGCATAAATGATTTCATGAAAGAACCTTAGTCATAAATCAAACAGCACCACGGTGACATATATACACAATGAAGAGGAGTAATTATCCATTGAACTGCAAGCAACAGATCCAAACATCTGAAAGACAAGCAAATGCATATCTTGTTCCAGGGAAACATAAAACTATAAACTTAATAAAATCAAGGGAGAAAGGATATTCCTTCCTACGCCCTAAATCACTTGCTCGATCACACAGATGACCAAGCCGCAAAATCTCGGATTCCAGCCACTGCACAGCACCATAATGAAATAACAAAACAGGATATAAAGAAGGCATATACATCAATAAATACTACTGTTACAGCTATATACTAAAGAAATCCACTGGAAAGAAAAATGTGCATCACATATCAACAAAGGAGCACAAACCTCAACAAAATGAGTGCAAAAACCATCAAATTTAAGTTACTATCCAAAACCCAAGAAATCATTAGCAAAGAAAATTGGTATGCAAAAGTCAGCCTATAGTACATAAAATGTGGAACTATTTTTCCTTCCTATTGTCTTCCTTTTCCAAACATTTTAATTCAAACTTCCCATTTTGCACTTCATCATTCTCGTGTGGGAAGTTAAATGGTGGTTCATTGCAGAATGCATTAAAGGGAAACATACAAACATGAAACCCTAAGAATAAGAAAAGAGAAAAAAAGAGTTGGAGACACTGTAATCAAAAGCAATCAAGACTTAACCCTTGAGGCACCTTGTGCAAGGCATTCTTTAGAAGCCCCAAGGCTTACACTTTGAGTGCCTTTGTCAAGGATTATGCCTTGCCTTACTTGAGCATACGCCTGAGGCATGGCCTTAGGGAGGTTGAGGCATGCGACAGAAACTTCACTCTTCTTTTAGTTTACATTTTTCTTCTTGTTGTCATTTTGTTTTCTTTCATTTGAGTTTCTTGGTCTTTTGAACTTAAAACAAGCAATATCTTAAATAATTGAACACTTGTGTCATCTGTTTCCGACTTTTATTCACAGCACATTAGCTCTAAGATTTCAGTTTCCAACCATGTTACCTTTCAAAAGAACTGCAACCACAGTAACCTGGGGCCTTGACCGGGCCGATGGTTGCGCCGGGTCAATAATTTTGGCTTATGAAAGTATGACAGCATAAAGAATTTGCAGTTGTTCAACATAGTTGTTTGAGGCTTACATCTTACTCTAGCCTCACATGAAGCTCTCATTGAGCGCCTCGAAACTTAAGCCTTTAGTGCCATTTGTCAAAGCTCAAACCTTATTGAGGCATACGACTTCATAGTGAAGCTTACACCTCAAGACTAAACCTTACCTTTCTAGACATTTTGAGAATGTTTAACGGGTTTTTTATGTTTTTATCATTTTTTGGCTTTAAACAGAAGGGGAAGCAGGAAGGCACAGTTTCAAGTGGGGAGTGATGACAAAGAATGAGAAGAAATGGTAATGATGAGGATGATAGTGTAATCAAATATATTGATGATTTTCTTAAACTACATCTGTGGGGATAATTATGGAAGACTGCTAGGTTATTTCTACTAGTACATATCAAATTTTGTTGTGATTAATAATTTGAAAACTTATTATTTGCTACTTTATTATGCTCTCTTATATTTCTTTACAGGTTCGACATTTAAATTCATTGCTCTATTTTGTTATAGATTTTCAATATGGTTTACAGTTCATCATGAGAATATTTTGTACTTCTATAATCTTTTGAATTATTTTATTTGTTTGTAGCCTCAAAAAATCTCAAGGCCCACACAATCTCAAAGAGGTAAGATGCCTTGATACCCGACTTAGCCTTTTCTAATATTTGAGAGCACGTCAGCAGTTTTTTCCCTACACGCTACATCTTTCAAAGATCAGAGGTTTTAGCTAACCACATACAATCTTATTTCCTAGATAAGCTCTTAAGAGCTTATAAGCATCAAATGTGTTAATGTACTTCTAAGCACTGATGCTAATGTTCTCTTCGTATGGAGGAAAAAAGAATTAAAAAGTCCCACTTAAATGCATTGTGGTTTCAAGCAAACATTTCTCAAAGAATCTATACAATTCCTCTTTTAAAATTGTCTCGTTAATTCATTTATAAAGGTTAATGGCATACACAGATGTGCATTGGCAGCAGCCAGCAAGGTAATTTAGACACAAATTATCACCTCTTATAGTGGTAAACGTGATCATTCATGAAAATTTCAATCAATTTCCTTCAAGTTAGGAAATCACATTCACAACGTTTAGTCAATCAACAAAAACACATTTAATTATCATCCACCAGTTAGTAGTTAACCATATATCTTTCGACCAAAAAATTGGGGAAATTAACATACATCATTCACTCTGGCTGCTTGTATTTCCATGGCCTTTTCAAGAATGTCACCCTACAATAACAAGCATCGTTAATTATGATGTGAATACCAAGCTGTAAGTGAAAGATGGAGGTAAGCATATAAATACCACAGTCGGCCTGCTGATAAGACCACATTTGATACTCTGGCGAAGCCTCTTGCATTCTTCCTGAAAAATTAAAAGAGTAGGTGATGTAGAACAATTCTACTTATATCAATAATTACTACTAGTATTAGGATTTACTTATTATTGGTAATTAAGATTCATAATATTTATAGGATTGTATTAGTTTTATTATTTAGTTGCTAGGGTTCCTACTTCTATTAGGAGTAAATTATCAGTTTTCTTTTGCCTGGGCTTGAAGTTTTGGCCTTTCCGCCTAACCAAGCTTTTTAGAACATTGGAATTGGGAGATTACCTCTTCTTCCAATGCATATATAAGAAGGATAGACTTGTTTGTCATCATCAATCATATTCATTATATTCAATTATTCTAGACAATATTCTTGAGGTTCTTAGCTGTTTCTTGTTTTTACAAGATACAACTTCCGCTACTGCACTAAATTGGTTTTTTATTAGTTTAGGAGTAGATTACTAGTTCTCTTATTCTTTTCACATATCATTTTCTTTTACTTAGTTCACTAGAATTAGGAGATTACCTCTTCTTCCAATTCCTCCACTTTTATAGAGAGGTTTCGTAGGATCCATAAGTACTACCTACTTCTTCATCAATCATTTCTATAGGTTTATAAACACTATTGTTTACAAACACGTCCCCAAGCATATGCTAAGTCTTTGTAACTATCTTAGGTTCAGACATCATTGACATTAAAATAAATACATACAAGGATAAACCATGTAGTTTTGCGACCAATTTCAGATTGAGATGTCACTGCCATCATTTCCAATGAAAGAACTTTAAAAAAGAAAATGTTTAAAGAAAGCATCAATATCTGGAAATATAGCATTACTCTTTATGGCGGACACCATTATTTCCTACAAAATGGCTGATCCACTTCTCGAACTGAGCTACTGGATATCAAATATGCCCAATCTTACCGCCATTTGAATAGCAGTTAAATGAAATGCATTTCAAAATCATGTCTATCAAGAGTGGTTTAGGAGATTCAATGATTTACATACACTAGCAAGGCCACTGAAGCACAATAACGACTACATCTAACAAGGGAATCCTAGCTTAGCTTGATCAATTATTTCCTGCTAATTAGTACTTGAAACTGTGCACATGTACCTGATTGAAACCAAACGGTCCAAACCCACAAGGAAATTCCTAGTGTTGCAACAAAGGGTCCACAGACTCAAGGGTAAGAGGTGGAGGAAAAGGTGTAATACCTGACCTCTATGTTCAAGCCGTTATATCATACGTACTGTCCACTCTACGTGGGCATCTGCCCACTTAACCCCTCACGGCTTTCTATCGCGTCCCCAGGATTCGAACCCATGACCTCTCCTTAAAAAAGACTTATGTTGAATCCCGGTACCAATTGAACTGGTGACACGATTCAACTCAAGTCTCTTTTAAGGGAAATGTTATGAGTTTGAATCCTGGGGACGCAATAGAAATCTGTAAGGGATTAAGAGGGTAGATGCCCTCTCGAAGCGGACAGTACGTAAGTTAACGAATTTAGCATAGGGTTGGGTCGTTACAAAAGGTGGCTTTCAAGTTTGTTTTTAAGGATATTTTATGCTAGGAGAAAAAGAAGGTTCCTCTAAAGTTAAATTCAATCACCTCGGTGAACTCTTGATTTGAGACAATATCAATCGATATGATCTCTGTCTTGTTTAGATTTAATATCTCCAGCATAACGTCGGATGTCCTTTTACCAATTTTGTATGGTTCACCTTTGCTAGTACCTGCACAGAAAATAATTAGAATGACTATTTCCAAAGAAATATAAAATGGTGTCCAGGGTGAACCATTGCCAACATTAAGTTCCCCAAAAATAATAAAATATACACAATCCTAACTCGCTTCAAGAGTAAAAGGTAATAAAAGGAAAGTAACAAATGATTACCTAGAACTTGCACTAGTCTATACATATCTTGCTTCTGAAAACTACCAGAAATTCTTATTCTCACAAACATTCCAACAACTTTATCATGAAATGTCTCAACATCTTCAAGTAGATCCTCCATCAACTTCCGCCGTAGGTAAATTAAGCTAATGTTATGCGTGTCGATTGCTGCATATTCAGCACCATTTGATTGAGGAGAACGGTTGTCACCTTTTTTACGCATTTTACGTTTCCTATCTTTAACCCCCGTGTTTAAGGTGTCAGCATTCCCATCAACCTCCAACAGGTCACTTTCAGTGTCAACAACACTCCCTTGAGCATCATCCATAGGTGAATCATCTTTTATAAGAAAATGAGATTCAAGAAGTTTTAACATCTCGAAATGTCCAACGCGTGATTTTCCAAATAAATTTTCAAATCTGGCATCACATTTAATTTGACTTTTCCGACGTGGGTCACGAAGTTTGTTTCTTTTGATATAATCAAGCAAGAGAGCTTGTACAGCAAACTGAGATAGGACAGAAATGTCACCATTTTTCATGTGTGAAACAAATTCAAGAAGCTCTTCGGATGCCCACTTAGTGTTGTCAGATACAAAATTGCATTCATCTCCAGCTGTTGCACCTAAACTTACCGATTCCTCTTTTTTGGAGGGGGTTTTTGATTGTATCTTTAGCTTTCTTCTCTTAGGTTTCCGGGTTTCAAATTTTTCAACAGCATCAGATTCAAATCCTCGTCCATCATTAGTGTCTACCTGTGCCTCTGGTGACTCTTGTTTGATGGTGCCAGCTGTTCCCTTCCATGGATTCTTAGCACCGGCAACTTCAACTGAAGATAGGTTAAGTTTAGACTTCAGTTCTATATAATAATCCTTGAAGAGATACTCCCAGCTATTTCTGTCATCAAAATCTATTTCAGCCTGCGTCAGTCAAGGATGAGAGCAGGCAATCAAAATCCTTTACACAACCAATTTCTTTTTCTCTCTTAGAGGGGTGGGGTGGGGGTGGGGATTTGGGGATGCAGTTTAAATATAACAATCATAAATTGAAAAGTGTAATTTTCTCATGAAATAGTTTCTTGCAGCATATGAAAACAAACAGTGAAAAGCAGAACGGTACCAAGAAAAAAATACGCATAACCATAATCAAGACAATACCTTGCCATGTGAAATTGGAAATAATTATTCTGTGGCAAACGGAAAAATGCTATTTGATGTGATGTTAAAGCAAAATGCTAGTTTCTCCTGACCTAATGTCTCATTCAGATGTTCTAAAATACAATACATCACAGAATTAAAGGTTACAGGTTCTTATAACTGGTTTTGCATAGGTATAAATGTAAAGCTTTTCAAAATTACACAGAATTATACCAAACGGATAAAGATGTGTCCTTGGAGGAGAATTCTAGAAATATCAAAAGAAAACAATTTCCTAATCCTCATTCCTTGGAAGAACAAAAAAATTAAGGATGTGTAACCTACAATCAAGTGATCAAATACAAACGTATGCACATAGATTCTGAAGAAGACATACTAGGGTTCAATGACACAAAATTACATGCAACTAAGGTGTCCAGGAGCACAGAATTTTCCCAAGCATAGACATATGGGCCTATTCGACCCAATTTTTCATGAATCAAATGAATACCTGCTCAAACATGCTTAGTCTAACTTGAGCAGGTTTTGAAATTAAGATTTAATCTGATTAATATATCAAATATCCCTTAACCTGCTTAGTCATATATAGAGGACCAATAATCTCAATGAAAATTGAACTGTGGGTAGTACAAATTACAAACCACATTAAAAGCCCTTCTCTGACATGGAAAAGTTTCCTCGCGAGCCTATAGTGCAAAATTACACAGCCAACAAATGAAAACAAAATATATTGAACCACATACATATGAACGTCAGATACAAATCCAAAGGATAAAGAGTTCACTTTCCAACCCCAGCAGGCGAACTTTGATGGAAGCTAACAGTAGGTAGGCTTTGTGCATCGGAAGGGTAAAAGGGGAGAGAGAAAGAGTAACTATGAGAACTGATGGAATGAAAGATAGCTGACAAAGGAAAGTAAAAATTATCACCAACTCACACACATGACATTTTCCTCACAAAAGCATTGACCACTAGGCAGGACCTCTTGGCTCCTTCAGGTGAACCAAGTTTGACATTCATCGGCAAGTGTTTGTGTTAAAAAACCTACAATGGCTAGAGTTCCTTGGTTTTGTAGCTTCTAAATTGATAAATTTAAAACATGTCAATCTGCAGCAAGGTACTGAAGGTGAAAAGCGTATTTTTTGTGTAGGGTTTCTATTATATGCTATATCTCTGCACAATTTCTATCTATTTGAAGGCAATAGCTGAAGGTACAAAAACTAAATCTGGACCACAATCAAATCTGGACCATTTGAGGACAAATGGATTCACATAAAAAAAACAATCTCATTTCAACTTCCAAAGATGGAACTGACCAATCAAATCGAAAAGTTTAATGATCCAGATCATCCATGAAGTGGCTCGTTGAAAGCAATCCAAAAGCAAAACGGAAATTATCTAAAACTAAAAAAATTCATGTATGACACAGGCAGGAAATAATATAGAATATTGAATTGTGAGATAAATGTAATTGCTAACACTGCCAAACTTAAGGTATGATACATCACAAAACCTCATACCACCAGAGAGATAGAGAGGGACGATAGAAGTACATACATCCTCATTTCCTGGTTCATTGTTCTCAATTAACAAGACAAATCTCATGCAGGTCTCACAAAAGCCTTTGTTTCCACGAACACATAAAATAACAGCATCTTTAATGCAACCCTTGCACAAGGAAAATGCACATGTATAACACTTATAGTAGGCATTCTTCTCGCAAATGCTGCACAAATGCCAACCTGAAGTACAAGAAAAGATAGCATGTGTGTATCAGTCAAGAGCAAACTACACAGACTTACATGTTTCTAATTACAGCAAGAGCGAAGTGTAGAAGCACAGCAACAATCAAAACTTAAAAAGTAACATATATATAACAGATATAAACAAGTTCCTCCAGTCAAAAGATCCCAAACCACGCATGTTGCAGTGAAAAACCTAACTACTAGTATTGCGTACGAAATCAATCCAACACAAAAACTAATCAAAAAAAATGTCTAGAACTAATGAACCGTAGTTCAAACAGATAACATGCCAAAGCAATCAGTGAAGAAAGTCACTATTAATGCATCATTGTAAAGTCTGCATATCTGACTGAGGTAATCTGTTTTCTGTGGTAATAATAACTCACACATCAAATTAAGAAGACAGATATAACACTTTGCTATGTAGCCAATGGGAATTCAAATTACCTATCATGTGACCTGGATATCAAAAGAAGCTAAATCTGAGGAGTAAGTAATCAGACTCATTCACATCCACTCTATGGTGTTTGGAATTCATTATATGGATGGAAACTTCATGCACAATACTCGGAGGTAACTTGCAGGATTGTTTACATAAACGTAACAGTCACTACTTATCTCCAATTACAGATGTGAACTCATGCGGAAATAGAGAGGGGCACTTACCACAATTCCAGATCCCCTTGGCTTTGAAAAATGCCTCATCTCTATTAACACAAGAAGGATGATATGCTTTTGGGCAACCTCTGAGAATTCATAGGGGAAATTTTGATAAGCCCCATAAAACACATAACCAACAAACATATTTGAGAATCGCGGAAATACTTTTTTTCTGGCTACAGTCTAAAGATTATATGTCACAATTCAAGAAATTCACCTGCGGTCACACATAACGAGGTCCCCACCATCGAAGCAAATGAAACAAACATCATCTCCCACAAGCTTCCTCCCTGAAGCTTTTGCTGCAGTCTTAGAACTTGATGGAGTCTTTGATTTCTTTCCTTTCTTCTGCTTCCCTCCAGAAACTTTCCCAGTGTCAGCCACATTAATTTCAGTCTCCATTTCAGTGTTGTGAATCCCTGCCTCCTCCTCAGCAACCATTGCTTCATCCTCTTCATCTTGTACAGCAGCCAGTGAATCACCCAACTCCTGACCAGACTCACCCACATCGTCATTTGTTTTCTCAATCCCCATTTCACTCTCTATTGCCAATTTTGTGTCCTTGAATGAAATCCTCTCGGACAAGTTGCCACTTTTTACCTCCATCACAGTTTCTGTCTCTGTTTCCATTTCAGTATCTGCTGCTGGAATCTCCTCCTCTGCCACTGCTTCCTCTGCAGTTTCAGCAATATTAGCAGGCTCATCTGACTCTGAAGCCTTTGAAACATCCAGATTTATATCCTTCTCCTGCACCACTTCGGTTTCCATCAGTAAGTTATCCTCAGCAACCAGACCTTTATCTTCAGCATACTCATCGTATACGGCCTCCAATGACTGAGTTCCAACAACTCCCACACCACCATCTAATACATGAACCTGCTCTCCTGCACTCGCACTGGTACTGGCTCTGGCCACCTCAGAATTAGCCTCATTTGTCATCCCAAACTCCATTTTGGCTTTGGAGGTCGAAATCTCCTCTACAGTTACTTCGTCAGCAACCTCAATTTCTGAATCATTTAATTCAACAGCAACCTTCTCCTTACAGTCTATAGCATCATCTATCGATACCTTTGTATTGCTTTCCACCATTTGAAATTCCATTGGCTCCACCCCCACTACTTCCTCATTTTCAAACTTCTCTCTATCACCTATCTCTAGCTCAATCTCTGTCTCAGTTTTAGCATCTGATGCCTCCAATTCCTCTCTCACAACCACCGTTACCACTCTTGAGTCAGCCACTGGCACCAATTCTTCGCCGCCTTTTTTACCTAGTTCAAAGTCCCCAACATTAGAAACAGCTATTTCACCACCATGTGATGCCTCTGATTCCTCTCTCACAACCACCATCTCCACTTTTGTGTCAACCACCGGCACCAATTCTTCCCCGCCTTTATTACCTAGTTCTAAATCCCCAACATCAGAAACAGCCATTTCACTACCACATGATGCCTCCAATTCCTCTCTCACAACAACCATATCTACCTTTGCGTCAGCCAGTGGCACCAATTCCGTGCCTTTTTTCCCTAGTTCAGAATCCCCAACATCAGAAACAGTCATTTCACCACCGTGTGATGCCTCCAATTCCTCTCTCCCGATCACCATCTCCACTTTTGTGTCAGCCACTGGCACCAATTCTTCCCCACCTTTTTTACCGAGTTCTAAATTCCCAACATCATAAACAGCCATTTCACCACCATCTTCCACCGCTTCCACTTCACCTTCCACCACCGGAATTCCCTCCACCGTCTCCTGGCCCGCCTGTCCACTATCAATTACATTAAAAACGTGTTCCTCGCAACCTTCTGCATTCAGCTCCCTCGCCACCTCCGCCTCCGCCTCCAATCCCTTATCCACCGCTTCATCTCCGTCCACAATAGCACACTCATCTCCACGTTCCACTTCCGCCGGTTTCTCCTCTGTCACAACCACTTTATCTTTCACGTGACAACTTCTTAACTTCGAATCACGCAATTCAGGAAAAAACCCACATTGCTCCTCGCATGTAATCACTTCCTTTTCCAATTTTTCATCTTCCATTACCGTTTCTTCCTCCAAAAACGGCCTATTCACATTTGAGAAATTCTCTTCGTCATCCTCCATGGATACAGGATACTCAACCTTTTTTTCAAAACCCTAGCCCTTGAATTTGTGTAGGCACCGGACTATAGGTGAATAAAGATATACATACGTGCATTCGTGCTTCAAGAACGCGCAATGCTGATGAATCCTATTGTCGCTTGCTTTTAGAGGTTTTTTTTCTTGAGGAGCAAACACGTGAAATTTAGGGGAGCCGAAGCTTGTCAAAGCCCCAACTCGCAACAAACTAACTTTTATAGCCGTACGTTCTCGTTCTCGTTCTCATTTTCATTTTCATTTTCATTTTCATTTATCAACTCATTTTCAACTACACATTGTTCAATAAAATACTCTCTCCATCCCAATTATATAGACTGAATTTCCTTTCTCTCTTATCCCAAATATATAAGCCGATTTCCAAATGTAGAATACTTTGTTGTATTCATTTACCAATATACCCTTATTAAATTTTTCTCATTTAATATGTCAACTTCTTGCAATCATCCAAATACACATATTTCCTATTCTTGGAAACGTTGAACAACTCTCATTTATTCTTCTTTTTCAAATTCTTTATTAGGTCCAACGATAATTTAGTTTTACATACTAAAAATTAAATAGGGGTAAATTAAGAAAGGTCTTGACAAAAATTAAGTTTTCAATTATATTAAAGAAGCTTTCTTAATTCATGTGAAAAACGAAACAAGCCTATATAATTGGGACGGAGGGAGTAATATTTTTATCATATCAATAATTTTTCTTTCATTTTTAACCACATATTCACCATCACATGAAAAAAATGAATTATCTCCTGAANAATAATTTTTCTTTCATTTTTAACCACATATTCACCATCACATGAAAAAAATGAATTATCTCCTGAAAAATGTGCATCAAACACACCATAATTATGCACGTTACACTCACAACTTACAAATCGATGCATACAAGATTTGGTGAAATATAATTATAAAAAAAAAATGATATTTGTACATAAAGAATTACGAAAATTTTATCAATATGATCCATGTTATTTTCAAAATACATTTTTCTCTATATTTTTTTCAACCACACTTTCATCAATAAAATAATATTTTACGCAAACCCCAAAATTTTTCATTATTTTTTAACAATACATTCTGCATCAATCTTCTATTTCAAAATGCATTTTTAGCAAAAAAAAAAAAAAATGGGACTCAAACATGTTCATAAGGTGTCAAAAAGAGAGTGAAGAAGTTTTTATTATTATTATTTGATTGAAATCAATTTGATTCAATTATAGCTCATGTTTGACACTCATTCTCTTTCTCATTTTTTTATCTCTTTCTTTATTTCAACCACACATTCTCTAAATAAAATAATATGACACACAAATCTAAGACTTTTCATCACTTTTCCACTACACATTCTCTCATCAATCACTATTCCAAAAATTTTCAACCCATTAAAATGGGTGTCAAACACTCACTACATATATCATCACATCATGTATATGTACACTAATTTGTAAGTGGTAATGTATATGTACAACAATTGAAAAAAAAATTTATTTGACTCCGTTTGATATACATTCTTTCAAAACTTATTTTCAACCATATATTTTTCAATAAAATAATATTATTCATCACATCAATAATTTTTTATTACTTTTTAACAACATATTTCCCATCATATCAATTATTTTCTCAATAATATCCATCAAACACCCCCTTATTCTCTTTTTGACAATTCATCCATTCATAAAACTTTTTATAATTCATTATAACTCCTTAGAACTATTCTAAAATTTAAGATGTAAAGGCATATTTAAAATATGATTATTAATATTTGAAAATTATTAAATTAAATTAAGCTCTCGTTTGGCCCAATTATTTCAAATTATAATTTTTGAAATAGTAGTTTTTTGAAAGTATGTGATTAAAAAGAAGGAAAAATTTTTAATTTATATATAATATTATTTTATGAAAGATTGTGTTGTTGAAAATAAGAGAGAAGAATAAGGGTCTCTTCTCTTTGTCGTTTTCAAGCCGTTTTCTGTTTTCGATTTTTCAAAACAGCGAAAACGCGTTCTCTTTCCTATTTTCGAAAACGTGTTTTTGAAAATGAAAAAAAAATTTACACTGAAAACGGAAA
>CAIGRT010001539.1:0-26288 GCA_903798405.1 Fraxinus platypoda
GAAAGTTGTGGGTGTTTTATTTGAGATCAAAAGACCAGGTTTTCCATTACTTCAAGAAGTTTCATGCTACGGTGGAACGGGAAAGTGGAAAGGTTTTGAAGTGTCTTCGAACTGACAACGAAGGGGAATACACGTCTAAAGTGTTTGAAGAGTACTGCTCAGAGCATGGTATTAGACATGAGAAGACAGTTCCCGGTACCCCACAACACAATGGCGTGGCAGAGAGAATGAACCGCACCATTATGGAAAAGGTCAGAAGTATGTTAAGGATGGCTGCGTTACCTAAGTCATTCTGGGGTGAAGCAGTTCGGACAGCGTGCTACCTAATCAATCGATCTCCATCAGCTCCTTTGGATTTTGAGATTCCAGAGAAGGTGTGGACAGGAAAAAATGTTTCTTATTCCCACTTAAAGGTATTTGGATGCAAAGCATTTGCACATGTACCTAAGGAGCAACGGTTGAAACTAGATGACAAATCTAGTGCTTGCATTTTTGTTGGCTACGGAGATGCAGAATTTGGTTACAGATTATGGGATCCAGAAAAGAAGAAAATGATCAGAAGCCGAGATGTGATTTTTCATGAAAATCAGAAGTTGGTAGATTTTGAGAAATCTGGGAATCAAAGACTTGTTGTTGAGGGTGTCACTGATCTTACACCCGTCTCTTTGCCTCCATACAGTGCCACTCAGGGAGTAGAAACACATGTTGACAATCATGCTGATGAGCCAGCAAGGGTTGATGATGGTGATCTAGAGGATGTTGAGCAGGGGGAGCAACCCACTACATCGGAACCTCAGGTCAGAAAATCTACCAGAGAGCATCATCCATCAACCAGGTATCCTACATCAGATTATGTATTGGTAACTGATGAGGGGGAGCCAGAATATTTTCAGGAGGTGCAATCTCATAATGACAAACAGAGCTGGATGAAGGCTATGCTAGAAGAGATGAATTCTTTGCAAAAGAATAACACTTATGAGCTAGCAGTGCTTCCTAAAGGTAAAAAGGCATTGACAAATAAATGGGTGTTCAAGCTAAAGAAAGATGGTGAAAAACTAGTGAATTATAAAGCTCGATTGGTGGTAAAGGGCTTCTATCAGAAGAAAGGGATTGACTTTGATGAGATATTCTCTCCTGTTGTCAAAATGACTTCCATTCGAGTGGTTTTGGGTTTAGTAGCCAGTTTGGATCTTGAGCTTGAACAGTTAGATGTGAAGACCGCCTTTCTCCATGGTGATTTGAAGGAAGAAATCTACATGGTTCAGCCGGAGGGATTTGAAATAAGAAGAAAAGAACATATGGTTTGCAGGTTGAAAAAGAGTTTGTATGGGTTGAAACAGGCTCCAAGACAGTGGTATAAGAAGTTTGATTCCTTTATGGTAGGCAATGGTTATACCAGGACAGATGCAGATCAATGTGTTTATGTTAGAAAATTCCCTGGTGGTAATTTCATTATCCTTTTGCTATATGTAGATGACATGTTGATAGTGGGGCAAGATGTTCAATTGATTCGTAGTTTGAAGGTAGATCTGTTCAAGTCGTTTGACATGAAGGATCTTGGACCAGCACAACAAATTTTGGGGATACATATTCGTCGTGATAGGAAAGCCAGAAAGTTATGGTTATCACATGAGAAATATGTAGAGAGAGTGTTGGAAAGGTTTAACATGAAGAATGCTAAACCAGTTGGGACACCACTTGGTAGTCACTTCAAACTGAGTAAGGTGACTTGTCCTTCTAAGAATGAAGATAAAGGAAGAATGGCGGGAATTCCGTACTCCTCTGCGGTTGGGAGTTTGATGTATGCCATGGTTTGTACACGGCCAGACATTGCTCATGCAGTTGGGGTGGTCAGCAGGTTTCTTGTTAATCCCGGTAAAGATCATTGGGAAGCAGTGAAATGGATCTTTAGATACCTGAGAGGTACTTCAAAGATGTGCTTGACTTTTGGAGGTTCAAAACCAGTTTTGGAGGGTTTTACAGATGCAGATATGGCAGGTGATCTTGATGGTAGAAAATCCACTTCAGGATATTTGGTAACTTTTGCAGGGGGAGCTGTCTCATGGCAGTCCAGACTACAGAAGTGTGTTGCCTTATCTACAACTGAGGCTGAGTATATTGCAGCAACTGAAGCAACGAAAGAAATGCTTTGGATGAAAAGATTTCTCCAAGATTTGGATTTGAAACAAGATGGATATGTAGTTAATTCTGATAGTCAGAGTGCGTTAGACTTGAGCAAGAATGCTACTTATCATTCTCGGACGAAGCATATTGATGTGAGATATCATTGGCTACGACAAATAGTGGCGGAACAATTGATATTGTTAGAAAAGATTCATACCGAGAAGAATCCAGCAGATATGATGACAAAGGTGGTGACTAGAGAAAAGCTTGAGCTTTGTGCCGGACTGGCCGGCATGGAATCTACTGGAGGGGGAGATTGTTATGGGCTAGGTCCAGCCCATGGGGAAAGCCCAATCCATTATTAGA
This sequence comes from Fraxinus platypoda, assembly GCA_903798405.1. NCBI lineage: Eukaryota > Viridiplantae > Streptophyta > Magnoliopsida > Lamiales > Oleaceae > Fraxinus > Fraxinus platypoda. Next base: position 2,491 of record CAIGRT010001539.1, read on the forward strand.
ACTTGTAGGTCAATATATGAGGTTAGACTTTCTCTTTGTACAGCACACTTCCTTTTCTTCTTTGCACGTTCAAAAAGAAAACAGAGGCTGGTTTTTCCTCCCTTCTTCGGTCGGTTGTTGCACGAAAAAGAAAGAAAACAGGGGCTGAAAATCAGAGATAAAACCAGGCTGAAAATACAGAGAGAAGAAAACCGAGGCTGTGGAAATTGAAGCTCAATTTCAACTTCAACAGAGGAAGTCTTTGGTTAGAGAAGAAGCATCTTCTTGGGGTGTGGATTCACACAGGTGTTATCTTTCTTCTCTGTACAAATTGGAGATTGATTATTGTGGTTTTTTCCAATTTGTTGACATTCAAGTGTTAGGGCTTAAACTTGAATATTGTAATCTCTCTTATTGATTATAGTGGATTTGGCCGGTTGCCCCGTGGTTTTTTTTTCCCTCTACACTGGAGGGTTTTTTCCACGTAAAATTTGGTGTTGTGTTCTCTTGTTGTTTTTGATTTCATCATCACTCTAGTTAACAGTTTTTTTTGCTTGCTGAATTTATTCCTGCAATAAACCAGTGATCGCCCAACAGATGTCGTATGGGGAGATGGTGCAATTGAGCCGCAGTCGGGAATGAAGTTCAAGGATGAAAATGAACTGTTTGACTTTTACAAAAGATATGTGGGTTTCTAGTGAGGAAAATGAACTCGAAAAAGGGAGATGATGGAGAAGTGAATTACATAACATTGACATGTAGTCGTGAGGGCAAGAAGTTACAGTACAAGTTATTCTTTGAAGCCGCAACCAACAATTCAAACAGGTTGTAAAGCAAGCTTACTGGAGCTTCAGACATTACACACATGCTGTGACAAAGAAGTTCATTTCGTCCAATTTTGTTGATGTTGTGTTTCCCGTGTTAGGTTATGCACTGCCGTACTATCCACATTTAGCTTACCACGATGCAGCAAATGTGAGATTATTTCACGGGGTTCAGGTACCTGCTTCATATGATGGGAACGAAGTCCCCTACAATGCATAGTGATGGAGAAGTCGAAAGAGGATTATTATTTGAAGGGTTTCAGTATTTATAGTCACTTATTTTTGTAGTTGGTCTATTTGTTATCTTTGAATAAACTACATAATTGTGAGAGTTTTCTCCATATTCGTTAATCTAATGGTATTTGTGAAAATTATTCGTTAATCTAAGAGTTGAGTTCATGGTTATTAATGGTTCCTCATTGTCATTCAGCCACTAAACTATGGCAGCACTAAACTGCTCGTGACATCCATCGGAATGACATAACAATTGATTACAACATACGAATTACTATTAAGTTAACAAAATATTCAACATTAAACTTACACATCATAATCGTTCAAAACAACATAACAAAGTCACTACACGTCACTACATGTGACGACTGATTACAAAAAAATGGAGTTCGATAACTCCAACAAAAAGCCTTCGACTCATACATTGTTACGAATGGTTCACTCAGCCGTTCACTGTTCTGTCGCGCTATTGTCCATCACTCGTTTTCCCTTCCGCATAGTGATATTGATGGATATCTCCACGTCTCTTTTTTCAGTTATCTCAGCAAATTTGTTGAACATGCATGAGAGATTCTGACAAGGCCGTTTACCCTTACACGTACCCGTACACGAATCACCATCGGGCACATCTTCATCTAACCACTTGAAGTGACCGCAATCTCAGATGCAGCAATAAAACAAGGAAAATGCTATTTGTACAACCTCGGTTGACAACCATTCACATAGGAGGGGGTCCACCTCGGTTTAAAAATGTTAAATAAACCGAGGTGGACCCCCCACGTGAGTGGTTGTCAACCTCGATTGTACAACTAGCATTATCCATAAAACAATCGCCCGTTTTTTTTTTTGTTTTCTTCTTGACCTCCATACACTTTTTGATGCCCTCGCCGCAATTTGGACATTGTTTCTTCGTTGGCCAGTCCAACAAAAAGTGTCCAGGCCTCCTACAGCTATGATGAATGCCCCTATTCTATCCACCCATAGCACCTAAACAATCGAAATGGTTCGGAATGCACTGTAATTCAATTACATACACAAAATCGGAAAAACGATGAACCACAAACTACAGATCAATGTAAGAGTTTAAAACCCAGGCCTAAGAATGTATGTTTAAAAAAAAGCAATTATACTCGCCCACTCTTCTTTTTTACTCGCACAGACACATACGAACTCAAAACGCTGGAGAAAAATGGTTTGTTTGAAGAAAGAGACTGACACGAGACCTAGCACCTTAATAAAAATGGTTGACGCCGGAGACGACAACACCGGTTGCGCCTGAAAAATTTCAATACACAAGACTTAGTTCGCGACAGGGACGGATCAACGTACTGGTTAACGGCCGACGAAGATGGAGGCGACCATTTCGATTTTGGTTACTATGTCGTCGATAGTCTACGTTAGCTTGGTGGAATCAATGGAGGGGATTTTAGGATTTCCAATTGGGATTTGTTTCTTTCTAGCCAGACGGGTTAGAAAGATGAAAATGGGTGGGTATGGGTTTTAAATTGGATTCATTTATTGTTTTGCCTTTTTTAATTCCCATTTTCCACGTCACAGTGTCAAACACACTGTCAAAAGAAATGTACGTGAAGCGGGACTGCAGTTCCTTGATTCTACGGGAACCTCAATGCCGGGAGTAACCCGTTCACAATTGTTGATGTGACTGCAGTTTGTGGACTGCATGAACTTAAGGGTCTTGGGAAGGCAACATACTGGCCCATAACTTAGCCACACAGCAGTCAATGTCCATCAGCAGACTGTGGATTTACCTCCCCCCTTCCCGTTCTAGTTATTCGTCCCTTGCTCGGGTATATGTAGCCATAGATTCCACTAGTTTTTCTCTATGCTCGCTTGTTTTGGGCGGTTTTTTGCTTATATTACATTACTTGGACATTCTTGATATATTTTCATTATTAATTTCATGTGGTGTCAACTTAGTTGGGATATCCCGGTGCACATGTTGAACTCGTTTTTCAACCATTTTTTGTAAAATAAATAAATAAATAAAAATAAAAATCAATAACAAAGGAAAATAAGCAAAAATGGATACTCTTACTTCTAACTAAAAGTCCAATGTTTAGGCTCAGAGCCACGTGCAAGTTACAAAATATACTGTTAAACATTGGAGTTTCCGATGTCAAAAATGAAAGAGGTTCAATAAATTTTTGAATGGTGGTGACTAAGTTTGAACTGCAACTCATCAAGATAATCTACCTTTAATTCACTTGAATAAAAGAATAATTGCTAATTTTTTTTTTTTTTAAAAAGTTCAAATTTCAGCCGTGTCAACGGGACTATCCTTCACCTCTCAGCTGTCATCATGTCACAATGCTGCCATCATAGTAGACCTTGCAGTCTCCCTCTTCATCTCTGCAGCTTTTCCACTCCCTCTAAAATACATGTACACTTGTTGCATGTCATATAGCCATCGAGTAAAGTTTAGTTACAATATGACCAACACAAAAGTCGACTAGTGTCTAGTGACCAAGGCAAGTTATACTGAACCTGTAAGACCCATATGCTAATCAAGGACTCAAGGCAGAAGAATCCGAATCCAACAAGATAGAATATCTGCAAATACGAACATGTATCAAAGTTTAGACTATTTCCAGGAATATGCTTAACAAGCCTTGATGATAATAAAAAGCACATTCAGAAAATAATAAACGATAATCATGTTTCAAATCACAGTAATGTGTCCTGCTTCAAATCAAAGCTCTCTTACAATCGTGTTCTAAGTCAAAAAGAAGTGACTGAACATTTCAACATGAATACCCTTGAAAGAGATGATCAATCTCCAATGTGACCTTTTTAAAATTGAAGAACAAGTAAACACTTTCCGCAGCTTGACATATTCAACAATGCCATCTGGAAACAACATAAAGTTTTAACAGCCTTACCCCAACCATAGCATTTCCACTTAAAACGTCAATTGCGGGCAAGATTCCACTGTCAAGTGAAAATACATAGGATGAGCATCAGTATAATTAAAAAATAAAAAGGGCCAAAAGCAAAAGATTTGAACGTGATTCTTCTTTTATTCCTTATTTTTCTATTTTCATGCTTAATGTGTAGGACGCAAATGAGCCTAGCTGAGCAATACTTGGCAAATATCAGGCTCAAGCTAAATTGACGGTAACCTGTTGAGCTTCAAAATCATAAGAATTGAATCAAGTTGTTTGCACCCCTATTAATCGGGAATTGTTTTTCTCATACTCATTTTGGATTCTCTGTCTCTCTTTTTGCCGTGTGAAATGTGTTTGTTGGGGGAGGTTAATTTCTGGTCACAAAACTTCACTACGCTAAAAGCCCCTTCTAAGCTAATTATGATAGAGAAAACTTACGTCAAAGATTTCCCTTTAAAAATGATTGGAGGAGCAACACAAGCGAAGATGCAGAAGCCAATGTGAAACTGTATGAATTAAGCAAAAACACAAAAGTAAGGATGTCAAAACCATAAAGGTTGACAAAATTATCATTCAAAGAATTAATTATGTACTTACCAGGTAACAAAACAAGAACCATCCAAACTTCAAAGCACTATCAGTTCTGCAAAGAGAATAAAAATAAATTAGTGGATAATGATTTTTAAGTGAATAAACATTATGAATACACATCGACAGATAGAAGAATAAATGGAACAAAACTACAAGCAAACTTCAGTTAAGGCTTTTCTTAGCCAAAGAAAAAAAAGGGAAATGAAAAATTTCAACAAAAACTTACAATTTGAGCAAAAGAACTTATATGACGCCATAATATCTTGTGATTCTTAGAATATTAATAAAAGTACGAGACAAGATACAACTCAAAAATTGACTAAATAGAACCCCATAACCTAGAAAAACATTAAATGAATGTCTAGTTACACAATCCAACAAGCCACAAGTGTTCTCATTTTAGTTCGAGCAAATTTTTGTAAAAAAGACCTTTCCTCCAACCCCTCCCTCCACAGAGATTGAGATAAAGAGAGAGTTAGGGATGGAGGAAATATTAGTACCTCATTGCACGGTAAAGAGGACGGTACCACAGCAAATAGGCTCCTGGAACACCAGTTATAAAGTAGATAATAGCAAGAAACCAGATTGTTGGACCTGCAATAGAAAGAAAAGTTAAAATAATATCGACAGTGGTTATTGATCTTTGAAGCCTTGAAAAGGCTGCAAAATGTACATCAACACCCACCTTCCCCTTTGATCCAAGCTAAACTAACTGCTACAATATTCCATAGAAGACAAACTACCAAACCTGCAAATCAGAAGTTCCAGAATATGAATCCAATGTGAGCTGAACCAACTCATTATCAGTCTAAAACAAATTACATGCAGGAATATCTGAAGAACATATGCTTTGTTAGTCATACATTAGTTTCATTTTTTAACTTTATGCGTGCTAAAGACATCTATATGCTCCAAATTCTCAAATTTCAAGGCTGTACTCTCCCATTGATCTACAAACAGTAACCAACCTGTGTTTGTACAAGTCCATATGTAATATTACATTTAAGTTCTCCTACTCTGAGTAACCTAAAATATGGTTAAAGGCCTGCCCCTGAAAAGACAAAACCAGCAGCAGAAATGGAAATAAGTGTACCTTAGCAGCGCTCATGTGTGTTTTCATAGTAAAAGCTTAGGGCGTGTTCGGTAGAGATTAAAATCGGATTAAAATTGAAAAAATAGCCGTTATTGTTGACTTTTATTAGACGAGTGAGACCCAATAACGGCTATATTTTTAATTTTAATTGGATTTTAAGCTACACCGAACACGAAGCTTCATTGTATTACAAAGTTTAGGGCGTGTTCGGTAGAGATTAAAATTGAAAAACTAGCCGTTATTGTTGACTTTTATTATACGAGTGGGACCCAATAACGGCTATATTTTTAATTTTAATTGGATTTTAAGCTACACCGAACACGCCCTTAGTCTGAAAATTTTAAATTGTGCTATTCTATCCACATTAGTGAAGATAACGAATAACACAGGCTTTAGGTGAAACAGGTCAAGCTAGATCATGCCACCGTGGCAAACACCCACATGGTCTGCAATTTCTGGTAGACTAGGACACGTAAGGATGTCCGAGAAAAATGTGGTCAACAGATTTATTTATTTCTTTTTAGTTAATTTTCTGAAAATAAGCTGAGAAACATGGAAAAAAAGGCACGCGTTGAGTGGCCTGTGGGTCTGGAGAGCGAGGACGGGTGCAGCTCATTTCTTGTGTCCAATCTACCTTTACATCTCAAATGCAGGTACACAGTGCAAAGTCCAAAATCACTAGAATAAAAGCACGGCTAAACAGTAGCAAGTACCTTCAGCAGTCATTTGTAGATGACTACTATGTATAACTGACTAATATTAAGATAGGACGATTAAGAAAAAACCATTTCAATTTGAAGCCCAACATAAATAGGGAAAGACATTCACATGATCTTTAACACTTGTAAGGAACAGTGTTGTTTGCCCACCACACACAACACAGCACAAATGCATGATTGTTGGTCACTAACATTCCTCCAGCAGAAAGTAAAACAAAGATTACAAGATGATTGAAGTTCAAATCACAAATACAAGAGGAAGATTCAGTAAAATAATTAACCACATAGGACTTGATAAAAATCGCTTACCCAACAATGTTGTGAATGCAACATACTGTAGCTTCTGTAGATGAATTGGAATTTCATTTGCAATGTCATGATGAATAATAGGGATATATGGTGGCCAATTTTTTTCCTCGATAACAACTCCAGCTGCCCAAGAACATAAAAGATCAATAATGTGCGTAGATAGTAGTAAAGTTCTACCAACAGATTCAGATCTACATAAAATGTACAAGGGCGTATGAGAAAGAAAATTACATCTGGCAATAGCATCTTCCCTCCTTTTCAGTTCCTACAAAACACCAGAAAACTGATTACTGATTAACAAACGAATAAAAAGGTTGAAAACGTGAGAACTTGATTTGTAACATTCATCAAAAATCAAATCAAAGTTCTGACCTTTTGAGGCCATCCACAAAAAAGGAAAAAAGAAGATTATGAGCTAACACAATATTGAACACCGAGTTGGCATAACAAAAAGTTGAAGTAGAACACATGGTATAATCAAAATAATTTTATTTTTTATTTTGACAAAATGAAAAGGCTACAAACTTACCTGTTCCCTTTTTTTCAGTTCAGCCTCCTTAGCTTGGAGTTCCTTCTCCTTCTTTTTCAGATCCTGCATTTGCACATAACTACCAGTCTGGAATCTGCTTATGCAAAAGATATAGGCAACCTACTGTCTATTAACAAGCATATATAGTCAATGGTATACCTTTGAACTATCAAGAGGTATATCAACAGTTGTAGAACGATCATAGCCGGCAGGTTCAGGAGGAAGAGGTGAGAGCCCTGAGTTTGCAGCAGGACGGACACTTCCAGGATTCTAAAAAAACTCAGCAGGAAGAAAATGCACACAAACATGAGCAAAGTGAATAAAAATTATACGCAGATAGTTAGTGAAAATATGCAAGTACAAAGTGCTAAAAAAGTTCAAGATCGTGCCTCAAATTATGAGAGAGATGGAGAAAACTATCACAAACTAGAGTAAGTTGTAAGGAATATATTTAAGAGAATTGCTATAGAGTAAAAGGTGTTAGGCTGTGATTATTTTGAAAGCAAAAGAATTAGACAAGAGAGAACGAAAGAATCTCAAACTTTTATATACGTCGGACAACAATTGTCATTCACAAAAAAAGATGTTTTTGGAATCAACAACAAAATTAATTGAGATTTTGCCTGAGATGAAAAATGAGCAAGCAATAACAGCCCGCCGACCCCTCAAAAAAATGACAACTTCTCTCAATTAGTCTGTTTATAACTTCAATTCCCCATTAAAGAGATATGAAACTATTATTTCCACATGTATTCCTTTTCTTCTCCTTCCAATTTTCTAAGCATAGCACAAAATACTATACAAAATGTGGCATTATCACCAATATAGAAAATACACGGCATGTACTCCAAATTCCCTTTCATCTAAATCCAATTATCTTGACAATCTTGATATTTGAACCCACGTACGGATGTTATCATAACAAGTCCATTGCACAATAGTCCATTCCCCAGTAAAACCCTCAAATTCTCCAGAAAAAATTGGGGAAAGAGAGAGATTATCCCTCAACCATATCTAACCTCTTTTATTGCATAACTTCTAGAGTATTAAAAAAATAAAACATGACAAACACATAGAGATGCATATCCAGCTCATTATGGTTGATGCAAATCAATTTAGAGGAAATATCAAGTTCTGCGGTATAAATACGCAAATTTTCCTACGTCTCGGATATACAAATCCATCTACATTCACCAATTAGTAATCTAGTAATTGCACAAAAACAGCTATGGTGAAGAGAAAAATGATATACCGGAAAATTACAATAAAAGTTTCGATAGAAACATATTCAAGTAAACAGATCTGACATTCCGAACACCAAACATCAACAATCCAACCCCACATTGTATTATCACAGTCACATTGTTTTGAAAAATTTGATAACACAAAACATTCCATCTCAATCATATCAAATACATTAACATGCAAAAATGAAAATTTACCGCAAATGGGTTAACTTCTTCTTCGCCAAAGGGATTGGAATCGTAACTGCCAGCCATTACAAAGAAATCTTATATAAAGAAACACAATGCAAACTTTAAATTTTAACAAAATGAAAAGGAAAAAAAAACACAGATCTGAAGAATATTGAAAATGGGGAAATTAAAGTAAGGATAATTGGGTAAGCGTGCTATGTAGAGAAAATTTACGGCCCTGTATAAATCGGAAAATTGTTATTTTTGGTAATATTTTTGTTTTCTATTTCTGGCTTTTTCCTTTCTTTTTAAAGGGAAAGTGACAGTTAATTTTTCCCAGGAAAAACGTGTAAGTAGGGACCATGCGGGAACATTTTGGTTTTAAAAAATAAAAATAGAAATAAAATAAAATTCAAATTTTGAGGTGGTTCAGCTGCACCAACGATGTAGAAAATTGTTAATACTCATATTTTGCCCATGTCTGGGAAGGATTGTGAAATTATGAGAATTAATTCTCATGTAAGGATTTTTCTACATTACTAGGCCTAGTAAAGGCCTGGTAAAGTCCTCCCCTCACAATGAGGTGGGTCCGATGCGGAAAAAAAACCCCCAAAAATGTACCCACCCCCCCCATTGTGAGAGAGTCGGGTACCGGCCTGTGAACCAAAGCCTGGTACCCAAGCTCGGCTCCTCATGTAATTTTCATCAACAGTGTCTCCATGTGGGGAATATAAGAAATGCTTTGAAATGTCATATTTGCCCTCAGTGCTTTCTCAATTTCATGTTGACCATTCAATATTTGTTTTGAGTTACCATTAACCATGCGGGTCCCACATGTGATCACCTTTGAAAATCAATTTTTTCAAAGTTGAATTAATCCATGTGTACAGAAATGGTGTTCACAAAGGTCTTACCGACCTCTCACATGAGGTGGGTCCCACGTTGGACCGACCTGATTAAAAAATGGTTCAAAATTTTTCCCGCCCTCCCGTTGTGTATTGTCTGTAGAGGTTATGTGAAAGTAGAACCTCTGTACATACAGCACAGTTCTTCAAAGTTTGTCTTGTACCGTGTTAAGCGAAATTCCCAATAAACGTTATTCACATGAAGTTTGAAAATGCACAAGTTCTACTGTTCACAATTTTTCTAACACAACTTTGCGTGATACGAACCGCATAGGCTGGGCATGTCCATCACTTTTTTTTTTGGTACAGTTCGCGTGACCAACGTTCATGTAATTACAAATAAAAAATAAACTTCAACCTTGTTGTGCCAAGTAATCTCAGAACATATCCCACTCATTACGTTGGGTTTCCGGTGCATGCATCTCGGCTGCAACTTCGTCCCTTTCTTTCGGGAGCTCCACTTCTGCTGCGTCGGGGTCCATTTCCGCTCTAGTAAATGCTTCATCGACCAAGTGTACAAAAATGGTGTTCACAAAGGTCTTACCGACCTCTAACATGAGGTGGGTTCCACGTTGGACCGACCTGATTAAAAAATGGTTCAAATTTTTTCCCGCCTTCCCGTTGTGTATTGTCTGTAGAGGTTATGTGAAAGTAGAACCTCTGTACATACAGCACAGTTCTTCAAAGTTTGTCTTGTACCGTGTTAAGCGAAATTCCCAATAAACTTTATTCACGTGAAGTTTGAAAATGCACAAGTTCTACTGTTCACAATTTTTCTAACACAACTTTGCGTGATACGAACTGCATAGGCTGGGCATGTCCATCACTTTTTTTTTGGGTACAGTTCGCGTGACCAACGTTCATGTAATTATAAATGAAAAATAAATTTCAACCTTGTTGTGCCAAGTAATCTCAGAACATATCCCACTCATTACGTTGGGTTTCCGGTGCATGCCAACTTCGTCCCTTTCTTCCGGGAGCTCCACTTCTGCTGCGTCGGGGTCCATTTCCGCTCTAGTAAATACTTCATCGACCACGCCCGCTTGTCGAAGAAAGTTGTGAACTCCTATAGTAGCAATTACAACAGCTGTTTGCACTTTGAAATTATAACTCGGCATACGATCGAGTATTTTCCAACGACTTTTCCACACGCCGAACGCATGTTCTATTACGTTCCTGTACGACGAGTGGCGGAAATTAAACTTTTCCCGTGCATTTCGAAAGTTTCACCTGCAACCGGTGACCCCGTCGTAAAATTGCTGAAAGTGGTACAGTATATCCGAACCCTTATACGGCGCCATGTACCCAGGTCGATACACGAACCCCGAGTCAACAAGGTAATATTTTCCATGAGTCGGTTTCGGAAAGTCTATGTCGGGGTCATGTATAGCCCTAGCCAATAATCTTGCATCATGACAGTTCCCAGTTGTGCCAGCACACACAAATGTGAAACACAAATTGAAGTCACACGCGGCTAAGACATTTTGTGTCGGAATTCCTTTGCGTCCGATGAAACTCACTCGCTCGTCTCGCGGGAGAACGGCTCTGACATGTGTACCGTCAATAGTACCTATGCAATCCTGAAATATGTAATATTTGTTCAGATTCAGAACGTGATGTTCGGCACCATGATTGTAGTTTGGATCCGGTTTTATTATCTACCTCGAGAACTCGATCACCGCTGCGAGCACAAGTTTGAAGCAATGGCCTATCATTTCAAGTGAATGGTTGAATAGCGTTTCACCTGTCTATACCCTTTTCCATGCGCTAAAATGAATAGAAACACACCAACTTGTTCGTAGACATATATATGCTGCTAACTGCGCAGTCCGTACTAGCATTGCTGAAGGCTACATTTCATGGCATCCAATATGAACATATAACCGTTGCGCGCGAATGGATATCGGGAGACACGCCATCGTTGTGCACGATAATAATTATTTACAGTAACATCACGTATGTGACAATATTGAAACCACTTAATGATATCCATCTGTAGCTCTTCAGTGAATGCCTCGTCATCTATTTCATCTTCGCCATCGGACGACGACAATAACGCACAGTTCATATCGAAATGTGCCATAACACCAGTTACTAATGGCAATAGGGCGTCAAAGACAGTGCTCAGGGAAGCATGTCAATTATCGTTTCAGTGTGTTGCCTTTTATAGGCAAATGGAATGCTTTGTTTTAGAACATGGACCCGCTAAAACTAGGCATGCATAGTGAATCATGTGACTCAGTACTGTTTTAACCTTTTTGAACCTCAAGTAACATTTTTGTAACAAATGCAGTTTTGTTTGAGAGGCTGATGCAAATCTATAAGAATCAAAATATTTATGCATGCACATAACAAACAATGTTATGATTGAACAAGGAAAATAGTGATTTCTGTCCTTCATGAAGTACAACTCATGAAATTGTTTTAAACTCAATCGAAATGAAAGGAAATATAAACAAGTCCCAACAACGCATATAAAACGTGCAACGTCTCTCAACACAACCCGCTCAACCGTAGCTGTCACTTCGGTTGTACTCTCATGTACTTTTCCCAACTCCACTCTACCCATTCAAACTTCTCGTTCTCATCGTCTTGCATGTCCAATATCTCACTGTTCTGCTTTTTGGAGAGGAAGGAACAAGTCCAGAAGTACAAATCAGTTTGTTTTTTCAACCGACCCGTAGACAATAACTCCTTCGGCAGGTCTTCGGGTCAGACACAGCAAGTCCAATTAAGCGGTCAATTTTGGCATCAACATTCTCACTAGCTGTGGTCGTACGGTCCATCGAGTACGACACGTCCCGAGCCGAAAGCTTCTTCTTCTTATCCTTCGCTCGATCTCTAGCTACCTTCCGTTTATCTCCACTGTGCGGGCCGACACATCCATGCTGGCAATAGCTGGTTCGATTTCTACTCCCTCGTCACTGGAGCCGCTGCTCTCGACGTCGACCGGGATCTCATCACAGTGATCTTCATGACCACTGTCTTCAAACATTGCAAATCCAGTACGACATAGCTTCGACGGCGTCACGACGTACTTATCGCAATCGAAAATGTCCCCGAACAACGCCTTGTATCGATACACCTCCCGACAATTTTTGTCTTTGAATTCTTTATAGTCTTTGTTCTCCTGCGATTGAAAAGACATAGTTGTAAATAATGATGCACGTACAATAGAAAGGGTGCAATGTCGAATATAAAAATTTACAATGAAAAGCATCCAAATACTCATTTCATTCCAAATATATGATAGTAGAACAGATGAATTGAAGAGCGAATAAATCCCTGCATCCACCTAATACTGATTAACAAACAGTTGCACTCCATTTTTAGAAGCATTACGAAAATATCACAAACATTATGTGATATTTAGAGAGATGGAAAATGACCACCAAAGTGTAATTTGGAAACAGCTAAATTCAAACTTGAATTGGTTTGACAACAAATCCATGTTGCATATGCTTTCTTGTACATCACATAAATGCAACATTTCAACGTCGTTATGCATGATAATTTAAATTTGCAAGACTATAAACATAATTGACATCAAACTTATCTGCGATAAAGTTGAGAATTTTGTTGTTGCCGTTCTTGTGGACTGTAACATAATTAACGCTGTATAGTTTCTCAGCAACAAACAGAAGGTGGAAAAGAACAAACTTTATTCACAGGTTAAAATGACATTGAACACTAATTCAAATGCAGAAGACACGAATTCCCAACGGCAATCGCGTGAAATAATATATCAAAACTGTAGCTCATCAAAATATAAGAACCAATAGAATTTTGGAATACATAGAAATCTTAAAATTCTCACAATCCAGAAAAATGCAGACATAGTTCTCAAAATTCCATAGTTCATTTTCATTCTTCATCATTGGAAATATACTGTCTTCTCTCACAACTCTTTCCTTACCTCCTCATTTTCTCTTTCACATCTCAACAGTCTCTATTCCGTCCCATCGCCATCCACAACCAATTCAATAGACCAGTTTATACATTACAAACCCGTCACAAAAATCCAAAAAAGCGAGCAATGGCAAGAGGTTGAAGAAACGATGGTACCTTAATCTTTCGAGCCCACCACTCGTCCGATGTGCCAATCTTGCCAGTCGACGGGCGTATGAGATCCCAGTGCAGTTGAACAATTCTTCGAATCGCTTGTGTTTCATGTGGAGGGCGTCCCAGAGATTCTTGGGCTGCTGTTTGTTCCAATTGTGGCCGGAATTGGTGTTGAACAACTGAATTAGAGTCTCCCAGTCGTGTTTGGTGAAACACTTCCCGTTCCTATGTCTGTCAGCAATAACAGTCTCGCAGGAAGCCACAAAGATCATCGTCTATACGCGTTCCATTGAGCATTCTTACGGGGCACCGAATGGTTTTGAACGGGAGTCCCGGTCGAGGTGGAGGAGTTACCGGGATAGTAAATATACGGCAGACAAGGAGGAATTGGAATGTTGTTCATAAGCAGGGCATAATCAGTGACATGAGTTGTTTTAAATGAATTCAAATGTAAAATGGAAAAATGAAGTTTACATACCGAAGAAGAAAATAGATCCATGGTGAAATTGCGGAAAGAAAATGCGGTGGAGGAGCAATGAACTTGCGGGTTGAAATGTACTGTGAAATGAATGGGATGTTGAGTGACGACTGTGGCTGGAAAACGTGGTGACGCTGAAAATCACGGTGGAAGAAGTGTGGGGGAGATGCGGAGGTGGTCTGATTTGTGGCCGCTGCTGGCGATTACTACGGTGGGGAGGCTGAGTGTAGCTGTGCCTTTTTATCCAGAAATGAAGAGCTAGTAAACGGGTGTTGAAGATCCGGTTTTGGCTATGTTGTGGGCGATCGATTTCTGCAAATTCACTGTGGATATCCTGGAGGATGAAGAAGGGGAAAGTAGGTGATAGGCTTCAAATGTGGTTGGTGGGTTTTGGTTGCTGCAATTACGGATGAAGTCTGAAGGGTAGAAAAGTAAATAATGGACTGACATGAAGTCAGTCCAATTGTGTAAATTGGACCGTTGTGTATTCCAACGGTTGAATTTGTAATTTTAAGCTGCATATAATCAGGCACGGACAACCGCTTTATATTATCATAGGAATACAAAATGTCTCGTCCTTAATGTGTTCCGAATGATTATGGTCTCTTTGAGAGTGTTATAGGGTGTAGGCTGATTTGTCTTATGTAGTTCACAAATTTGTTACTAAGATTATTGCAAAACACTAAAGTTAGATCTCGCTAGTATAATTTTGTCATTCCAAAGAAAGCTTTTATCATATGTTGTCTCATCAAGATATAAATTGCAGCCTTTGAATTGGTGCACTTGTGGAAGGGTGGACAAATGGTAACTTGGGTTACAAGGCAATGAAAATGTATATAGTATATGACAGAGTAGACTGGTCATTCATTCATATATTTGTGGAGAATAGGGGGTATCTTGAAGCATTAGAAACATCTAGTTCATGAACGTATATCCATGGACACTCTATCTTTCTTAATAAATGGCATGCCACACAACCCAATCACTCACTCGAGGGGATTAAGGTAGGATTTCTCTTGTTCTCTCCATATCTATTTAATTTACGAGCTGAATACTTTTTATAATTCTACTACGAGCATAAACTAGTTTGAAAATTAGATGCTTTTGCTGCACTCGACATGACCCACGTGTATCTACTTTTTCTTTGTCGATGACAATGTGTTGTCTTGATTTCTTTGGTCTAGAACAAATTCAATTGGATAGTAAGTACGTAGAATTGCCCTGGGTTATTGGACAAAGTAAGAAAATATTATTTTAGGATGTTAATGAAACAATGTGGCATAAATTATAGCTATGGTGATGGAGAAATTAGGGGGAAAGAGATCCTCATAAAAGCAGAGCCACAAGTGATCCCTACCAATACAATGGGGGCTTTCAATTATCGAATGTGCAAATTGAAGAATTGAAGGGGTATTGGTTTTAGAGAGTTGGTAGTATTTAATCAAGCACTGATTTAAAAATATTTCCAATGTTCCTATGTGGCATTTTGATCATATGAACATTTATTCTTTTAAAAGTGAATATCCGTTCGTGAGGAATTCCAAATGTTCGCACTTTCAAGCATATACAAACCCATTATCTAGGTGGTGAATTTTCTTCAAGGCCTGAACATAGGCAGTTTCCCAAAGAATCAGGTTCTGCAGTAGCGCCATATCTCGGTTTCTACTCTTTGTCACAGGGTATGCTCAAGACTATGAGTGTATTCTACATTGTTCGGTGCAGTGATCAGTGATTGAGAGGCGACTATTTCAATCATGGTAGTCAGACTCGACCCGAACACAGACCCGGACAATGCAGGGGGTCAATGAGTTAGTGGTTCAATCGGTGACCCGGTGATTCAACCGATGGGTCATTGCATAAAAACCTACAAAAAAATATAAAGTATAAAATTTGTTTTAGAGGCAAAATTAAAAATTTTAATTTATTTTTTACTAATTATTTAAGTCTATAAAATAAAGTATAAGGTTGAATGAAAATTTTTAAAAAAAATATTTTTATAAAACCTATAAATTATTCATTAAATAGATATAAGTTATTTCCATATAAGTAATATTAAAACACTCTATCTCAAGTGGTGAGGAACCCATTATTTTCCTTAGAGGTCCAATGTTTAATTCCCTTGGACCCTAAAATTTTGTAAGAGAATTTTAAAATCCAATCAAATCGGTCAACCGGGTCGGGTAAATCATCGGTTAACTCGGTCAAAGCTCGATTTTGACCGAGTTAAGTGTATTTCGATTAAATTAATCTGCCCGGCCCGGTCAAGGATTCGGGCCGCCGATTTTTGGGGCCGGGCCAGATTTTATAACTATGATTTCAATATTTTGGAAAAGCTAATCATATAAACCGGGTTTTTGGTTCTCGTGATTAATAATCAAAATGGGACTTGACTTAATTAGAATCGAACTGAACCCAATCGGTGGTTTAGCTCAACCCCGGTTCGATCCAATTTAGTTTGACATAAAATGCCCACTATTACTCTTCACAATGTCTTGAATCTTGATTTATGAATATTAACAAAATAAAGTGAACCAAACAATTAGAAGAAGAAAAGTAGGGTTAAATTAATAACAATGAAGCATATCACGCGCGAAGGTTGAAGCACTTTTCGGAACAAAACACTTTCTTTCTCATCAACATTTGTACCTTCTCCTCCATCCCAATAACTACAATTTGAATCAATTTCAGCCACTAAACGAAAGAGATCAATTTGCTACAAAGGCTCCAAAGCTCAGTAAAAAATGGAGAACCACCACCCAGAATCTGAATCAAATGGTGGAGGAGCGAAAGCGCCTCCATTTCCGGTGGAAGAAGAATTTGTTAAAGAAGTACTCTCAGAAACACCTTTTGTAAAAGTGGAGAAAAAGAACGAGAGAACGCAAAAATCAAATACTGAATCAAAGGAATGTGATTCAATCGAAGTACACTAATGAAATTGTTTCAAAGGCATATGTAGCTTCTGATTTGGGTAGTTTTACTAAGAGTTTTTCTACGATGGGGGCATAGTATATAGACGACGATGACGGGGAAGTGAACCAAAGGGTTCCGGCTAGAGTCCTAAGAAGAAGGCAAAACGTTTAAGAAATTCCCAGCGGGAAAATTAGGAGGGACAATATTAGATTCAAAAAATTGAAATATGAAGAACTAAATTATATTCCAATCATCAATGAAAATGTTTGTACATCAGCTATATAAGTAGCATAGAAGAATTAATCTAGTTAGGCCAACTGTACATCAACTAACTAACTAAATAGCATAGAATAATGAATCTAGTTAGACTAATTGTACATCATCTCGTCTGTAAATCGTTTAAGATCCATACAATTTCATTGATGGTGGCAACAACAACTCGATATTCTGCTTTAGCTAATGATTTGGACACGGTTGCCTGTCTTTTAGATTTCCAAGAGAACATAGAATCCCTAATAAAGATGCAAAAACTTGTTGTTGATTTCTTTGTATCAACACAGGAACCCCAATCGGCATCTGAGAAAACTTGTAGCTCGAGGGATGAACCAGGATTTGTATTAGATGTTGAGAAAAATATGCTTTGACTAGGGCTTTTCTTAAAATAACGGAGCAAATTGTGTACTGCTTTGAGATGTAGCAACCTAGGTTCAGATAAAAATTAGCTCAGTTTGTAGACTGCATATGTGATGTCAGAGAGAGACAAAGTCAAATAGATTAATCGTCCGATTAATCTTCTGTACTAGGAAGCATTTGATAAGAGGTCGCCTTCATGTACACTGAGATGTGTCTTTGGATCCATGGGGGCATTGACTGGTTTACAATTTAAGTAGAATGTATCTTCAAGTAATTGCAAAGTGTAATGCCTTTGTGAAATCACAATACCAGAGGTTGAACGGCCTATTTCAATTCCCAAAAAGTATTCTGAACGTCCCAAATCCTTTAGCTTGAATTGAGAATGTAAGAAACCTTTTAAGGGGTCTATAGCTTGAATATTAGGACCAGAGATGACTATGACATCCACATATACTAATAAAGCCACAAAATGATCTCCTTGCCCTTTAGTGAATAAATGATAGTCAGTTTTTGATTGAATAAATCCAAAATAAATCAGTGCTTGTGAAAATTTTGAATTACATTGATGTGATGCTTGTTTGAGTCCATATATGGACTTGTGTAGTTTGCACACCAATCTCTCTCCCTGTTTGGCATTGTTGCGAACCTCATGACCAAGGGGCAAATCCATGTACACTTCCTCAAATAAGTTCCCATTCAAAAAGACATTGTTAACATCCAATTGCACCAAGTGCCTTTTCTATAGGCTGGAAGTGCTAGTAGTAATTTGACAGTGACTATCTTTGCCACCGGAGAGAAGGTATCAAAATAATCAAGCCCTTACTGTTGAGTGTGACCCTTCGTAACCAAACGAGCTTTATTTCTATCAATGGTTACATCTGAATGATACTTGATCTTATATATCCATCGACATCCTACTAAATGTTTACCAGTATGCAAATCAACCACATACCATGTATTATATTGCCCCATAGCTTCCAATTCCAACTTCAAGGCTCACACCATTGTAGATCCTTCACAGCCTAATGAAAGAACTGTAGTTCATGGTAAGATGAGACATTTAGAACCAAATGTCTGTAATTACGAGTTAATTTTCCATATGACACAAATTGACCAATGTGATAAGGGAATTGGGGAAATGGCTGGGAATTTTCAGACATCAAATTGCAATGAAAATCCTTGGGATAAGTAGGAGGTCTGATGCCTCTGCGATTTTTGAACAACAGCAGGATGAACACTTAACTGCTAATTATCAGAGTGATCGACTGCATTATCAATAGTCTGAATAGTGGAAGATGGTGACTCTGCTTGAGGTGAAAGAAAAGGTTTTACTGATGGTATAAAATCTCCATGTTGTCTATAACAATTTTCTTGATGATAGGATAGTGAAGGCACCGACAATATTAAATCTAGGAAATGGATTAACTAGAAGATCAGTCTCTATCATTGTATGGAATGTGAATATGTCTTCATGTAAATACCATATCTTGTAATAAGAAGACATGCTTAGAAGTCACATCATACAAGAGGAATATCCCAAAAAAAAAAAACTCACAATCGAGCTCTTGGCTAAAACTTGTTTCTATGAGCAATTAAGGTTGAACCAAAAGTTGAGCAACCAAATACCATGAATGAAGAGTAATCTATAACCTTCTTATATAGGATCTCATATGGCGTTTTGTGATTCAAAAGTGGAGATGATGTTCTATTGATAAAAAAAAGTGGCTGTCAATATCGGACTAGAATTCTATAGGAACTCTTGATTGAAAATATAGAGCCCTTTTCGCATTTAAGAGGTGTTGATGCTTGTGTTCTGCAATTGAATTTTGTTGTGGTCTCTCTACACAACTAAATTGATGTGAAACCTTTTTCATAGCAAAAATTTCAGTGAATGCCAACTCAGGGGCATTATCTAATCTAAAGATTTTTATTTTGGCATTGAATTGAATTGCCATCATTTGAAAGAATATGGGAATAACATTTGCAACATCTGATTTTTGTTTCAACATGAATAACCATGTGAATATTGAGTAATAATCTACTAATGTCAAGAAGAATTTATGTCAAGTGTATGATGGAACTTGATAAGGACCCCAAATATCACAATGCACGAGATCAAATGGATTTCTTGAAAAATGATTATTTGATTCAAACAATTACCTTCTTTATTCAGCAAGAGGGCAGACATAACAAGGAGTGTTTTTATTGAATCTGGATACATCATATGAAAGTTGATTTTTCAAACATCCTAACTTTTTAAACGAGAGATGGCCAAGTCTATTGTGCTAAACTTGAACAGAAACATTGTTCATAAATGTATTAGAAACAAAATCCACATTGGAAACTGATTTTAGGACCTTGGTATCAAGGACATACATGTACTGCAACCTATCACCTTTACCAGTCATCTTCTTGATTTTGGCTTCCTGGATGATGAAATGATCACGAATGGAACTGATGGTGAGATGTGATTCAAGTGTTAGAGCACTAACAGAGAACAGGGTAAAATTTGAATTGTGGCACAAATAAAACATCATAAAAAATAAAACTTGGGCCTAGTCTAATTTTACCACGCAATCTAACAGTTGTTTGTGTGTTATTTGGTAGAGTAACAATAGATTATCCAGAATTCTCATTTACATAAAAGCAGAGGCAATGGAACATACATGTCTGGTTGCACCTGAATCCACTATCTAATATCCTTGGATGAAAATATGGGATTTACTAATATGGAGTAGCATATACCTACAACATATGAGATGATGTTGTTGTCTTGATGATTAGAGGTTGCTGCATTGAAACTTGAAGCCAAATGAGAAGACGGCATGGACGTCAGTTGTTGGTATTGATTAGAATTGAGGTTTTGCACAAATTTTTCAAATCCTGGTTGTTGATCATGTTTTCTATTTTCAAGTTGAGGGACTTATGCAGTGGTTGAAATCTAATTGACTGAATTGGTGCCATAAGGATTTTGGAAATTATCTCTTGATCTTGGTTTATATCCCGATGGATAACCATATATTTTGTAGCATTGGTCATTGAAATGACCATGGAAACTGCAATAAGTACAATAAGGTCTTTCCTTCTTCTTACCACATCCAGTATTTCCAATCCATAAAGTATTATTTTACGATGCAGCATGGTGAATTTTTCCTTTGGCCTTATCAGCCTTGAAAGCAAAAACTGCACCTCCATTCGGATCAATTCCAGATGTTACTCGAGTGCCAATCTTCCTCTAATTTTCTTCTTAAGAAATCAATGCAAACACTTTGTTAATCGGAGAAAAAGTATCCATAAGTAGTATATGTCCTCTAGTTTGCAAAAAAGAGTCATGTAACCCAATTAGAAATGACATAATGTATTCCATCTGATAATGATTGTTCAATTCTTTTACACCACCAATGGTACATTTTCCATAATTGCAAGTAGGACAATAATTGCTCAATTCCTCCCAAATAGTTTTGAGTTTAGTGAAGTAAACACTTACATTATTGTGATCATGAATCAGATTCATCAAATCTCTCATCAATTGGAAGATGCGTGATTCATTTTTCTGTTAGAACTTATCTTTAAGATCTGTCCAAATTCATATGTTGTCACAACATATATCATACTGGTGGAAATCCTCTTTGAAATTAAGTTCAGAATCCAGGAAATAACAATATTGTTGTTTCGAATCCATGAGTTGAGCAGATCAGAATTTTCACCTTCAGGTTCTGTTTGTACGGCTCTAAGAGGCATAGTTATCTCTGGTGAGCTACTGTGATACCAAGATCAACCTTGTAATATTGCAATGATGCATGATATAAGAACTCGAAGGATCATCAACGACCAACTTGTTTATTGATGTCCTCGAATTTTCAGATTGTTGTGATTCTATTTGAAGTTAGAGATAAGAATCAACAATTGAATGATCGAATGAATGAAGAATAAGGATGCGCAGTGACAGACCTAGGTTTTAAGTTCAGGTAGGGTGGACCTTTAGCGTTGACCGTCGATAATCAGCGATCGTAATAATAAGGTCGTTTATTAATATTTAATTAAATAATATTAAAATTTATTCAATATATATGTAAATACACTAAAATATAAAAATTATATACATATGAGAATATAATTCGATAAAACCCAAAAACTAGGAAAATACACGATACAACGTTACTATGTAACTGTAAACTTAGACAACTGCATTCTACGGGGGTCTCATATTTTGAAAATGTTGTAATATTGCCTCATTCTCAATTTTTCCAAAAATCTCTTTCTCTATATAAACCATCATATTATCATTCAACCAATCATTTCTCATTTTGTTGCGCAAGTCACTCTTGATGGATTTTGTTGCACATATATACATCTATTTATTTTTGTTGGGTAGTTTTAGGTCCACTAATTTCTTTTCTCTAGAGGCTTTAAAACTGAAATCTTGGGTAGTTTGTGGACTCAACGGCCTATTGGGTTCTCTCAGAATGTAGGCTCAGGCCACTTCCAAGAATCAATGCTAAACCGAGAACTTTCCAAGCTTTCTTGAATTCTAACCGCTCCAAGGTTAGAATTTCAGGAACAAGTCTTAGTAATGGTTCTTTGTTTACTTTAAAAAGTGGGATTAGTGAGAGAAATTGGGGATTGAAANTTCCTAAACATTGTTGGGTTAAGGATCCTTGTAAGTCTATGTCCTATATTGTAAGGGATGTTTTGGTGGTTTTTGGATCAGCAGCTGTGGCTGCATATTTTAACAACTGGGTTGTTTGGCCTCTGTATTGGTTTGCTCAGGGGACTATGTTCTGGGCTCTTTTTGTTCTTGGTCATGATTGGTAATTTTTTGCTTTAATTTTCATAAAGTTCACATATTATGGTTATGAATAGTTTCTTGTGTATGTTAAATTGAACAGATTTACAGTTTCTTCTCTTCTCGAGTTCTTGCAATTACAAATTTACAATAGACAAAATTTATATGGATTAAATTGGTAATGGATACATTCAATTTGGATTGGGCCTGGTTATTTTAAAAAAGGCCCACATCTGGAAGCCTGGAATAAGCCCAAACTTTACCAAAAAAAAAAAAAAAAAACAGATTCCGATCTTCTTCTTCTTCTTCCTTTCCTTCCACAATCTGTCCACTGTTCCGGCTGAGCCCAGCACGCGCGGCTGCGCCCACTCGCCGGGTGCTGGGTCTGCTACTGAGGATGCGAAAATATCTATTGCTCTGATACCATATTAGATTCAGAAAATTAAAATATGAAGAACTGAATTATATTTCAATCATCAATGAAAACATCTGTACATCGGATATATATATATACAGCATAGAAGAATGAATCTAGTTAGGCCAGTTGTGCATCAACTAACTAACTAATCTTGCATAATATCTAACTAACATACCTGACCAACTAACATAGCTCAGCTCCAGCTCGTATTCTTGCTCAATTCCAGCTCTAATAGATAGATAAGCTCCGTCAAGACAAATAGCGACGTCGCAGCAGAATAGGGTCAGGTGACGACTTCTCGATAGCTTTAGGGGAGGACATTCACTGTCCAGCTACATAATGCTAGTGCGAATAATGTGCTCAAACGAGAATACAGCGAGATCTCTAACAAGAGATCGAAGTCGCCGACGACAAGTAGCGAGGTGGATCAGTGCAGGAATTTGAGGGATAAAAGTCCTGGGTTGAGTAAGACAGGTCGGCTAGGTGGTGCGCCACTGGTGAAGACAACAGAGAGTGGGGACGATAGTGTTAAAATAGAGAAGTCCAATGACGATGTCTTAGCAGAAGATAGCAAGTCATTTAGAACCCTATTGTTCCTTTGGAGTGCTTTATTTTTTTTATAGCATTGTAAGGATTTTACAAGATCGTCGTTGTATAGCACAAATCTGCCTTACATTTGGTTAGTGGTGGCAATTGAGCCGAGTGGCTAGTCTGCTCGACCGTTCGGCTCGTACTGTAGCGATCCACGAGCCGCTCGGACTTGTCAAAACACGAGCCCAAGCACGAGCCGAGCAGGCGGCTCGCTAGACGAGTCGAGCCCGCTCGGCTCGTACTATTCACGAGCAGCTCGTTGGGTCGCCCAAGACGAGCCCACGAGCCACTCGGTTCATGGGCTAGTCAAATTAAAAAAATAAAAAATATATATAATAAAAAAAAGTAAATCATGTGACCGTTTGGTCACTTTTTTAAAAAAAAATTTTTATTTTTTTTCTAATTTTCTTCTTCTA
>CAIGRT010001550.1:0-23650 GCA_903798405.1 Fraxinus platypoda
TCATTATCATACGTATACTTGTCCACGCATGTTCTAGAAAGATTCTCACTGAATAAAAAGACAGCTTGTAAATAACAACTGAAAATTTGGACGTAAATGAAATAGCCGGCAATTCTTGAATTTAATGGTTGCAACATTGGTTAGTTCAATACCATTACAAGTTGAACAAATGTTCACATAAATATGACGGGAACTGTTTTGTCCCTATACAATTTTTGCGTTTTTCATATCAACACAAATAATTCACTACAAAAAGTTGAGAAGTGAGATTGTTTTGTAGGTCCGCATCACTTCACGTGAAGAAACAAGTTGGAAGTCGGACCACCTAAACTCAAAGTGGAACGATCCAAAAATTTTATTGTGCTTGGTCTCTAGAAGTCCACAATCTATGAGTCACATGAATTGACAACGGAATGTATCACAACCACAAGGTTTTCAGTGCTCTGGAATGGGGAAACTACAGAATCTTTTAAATCGGACAAGGGCCTAAGACAGGAGGGAACAGTAGTCAGACGCAGACCAGTGCGAGTGGACGCCACAGTTGTCTTCCTCCATGTGATATCACACAACATTAATGGAAAATTCCCTTATTTATACAATTTCAAGAAGAAACTCATGTCTCCGAATCAATTTTATTACTTGTTATACGATGATACTGAACTAGTGAGGCTTATAGTCGATATATGAGCCAGTATGTAGCTCACTTTTGGCTACCCTAAATCGAGTTTACATGTCTAACTTCTTTTGGTACTTCAAATTGTAATATAAGGTACTTCCTCAATTTACAAGTTCTACCTAACTTCTTTTGGTACTTCAAATTGTAATATAAGGTACTTGCTCAATTTACAAGTTCTACCACCAACCAACACACATACACACACATATATAGTGGGTGAATTTAAAGTAAAACATGTTCCATTGCGAATCAAATTAAAATTAAGAAAAAATAATGAAAGAAGGAAGATGATAAATTAGGGAAAAAAAAGAGATAAGAAAATCAATAAATGGAGGAAATCTTACATGCATTTTGGTAAATATGGAATTGTGCTAGAAAACACGTTGTGCAAAAAATAAGGAGTGTAATTGATGCAAATGGAGGGAGTCTTGGTTGGAATATTCATAGAATGTTGAAACTTCAAGGGCTGCGGTCAGAATAGAAAATAAGCAGACGTGCATAAACCTTAATATTATTCTTTTTATTTTATTCTAGCGGTATTTTAAGCATTAGTAATTATAGAGTTTCTTTTTATTTAGTTGGTATTTAAAGTAGTTTAAAGGTCTTTTTTGTGGTTGTATTTTAAATAATTAATACAGACATTATTAGTATTAAATATATTTTATTTTTTAATTTAGCTTTCAATGGTGATTTCGTAATGCAAAACTAAGAAACAATTAATTTGGACAAAACAAAGTTCAAAACAGACGTCGGTCGAAAAGGTTGAACCAATAGAAAATTGATGTATTATAGGAATATACTAACAAGTTAAAAAAAAAAAAGGGACAGCACGTGAATAAGACTGAAGAAATAGACCTTCAAACAATGGCTTGTCAATGAACATACAAAAAAAATTCCTCCCCACGAGTTAGGAAACTAGGTTAGCTTTTTAGGTCAATAATGACATTTCCATTTTAGCTAGAGGGTCAAGCCGGTTACACCAGCGAAACTGGTAATGGGTCGGCCAAAATAGTCAATAATCACATTGAGCTAGCAAACGTTTTGGTCGGTATCTGGCCAGAAGGTTGTTTGTTCGGACAATTTTTGTAAGTGTACGGAATCGTTGACAAGTAATAAATTAGTGAATTAAAAGTATTGTCTCACAGATGATAAACCTTGAATTGAATATTATCAATCCCTTATCAAATTCCAATATATGTAACAAAAGAGATTGTTTGATTATATATCTAAATTAAACTACTAATTAACTAAGATGATTTTTAAAATCAAAGGATGGGATGAAAGTGTTGACATTTCGAATCCAACTATTATTATCCTATTTTCAATTTTCAACTATGTAATATAATTTCATTCATGCAGTTTTGACAAACAATAAGCCTATTGTATTCAAATTTCTTTTTCAAGATAAGTTAATTCTATTCTAGACACGACTCGATCATATTCGTAGTCTGAATTTGAACTGATAGAACGCATTCAACTACACGATTATCGAGACGATAATGCATTTCGTAACGCGATTATCGCGGTGACTGCACACGTGATATTATTATTCCTAACATTAATTGTCCGTGTGTTAATCATGCAATATTCTATTTAATTGTGAGCTTTCCCGAACTACAATCAAGCAACTAATTACTTAATTGGTGAATAAGCAATTAAATAATGGAATGAACATACATAATTAATCAATAAATACAAGAATTCCTAAACTACTTGTCTTTTAATTTAAAATAAATAAATAAATGTGTCAACTTCATCCAACACAAATAAATCTAGTTTAATGTGTTTCTAAAGATAGAATAACAAGAAGAACGGAAAAGCATCACTCAAAATTTATAAATATAAGAAAGAGATGTCACGGTCTAATTCTAGTTCAACTCCAAGTTTTGATTCTTTAAGTTCTTGATGCTCATTGATTCAATCCACGTGCTAGATTTATTCTCTTCTCTAACTTAATGATGAATTGGACCATCATTCTTGAATGATTTTATGATATGGATGTGATTTGAGAGGTGCGAGAGAGATCCCTCAATTGTTGCCCATGCCTTGTATTATATAAGGTGAAATTAGGTCAAAAAATACGTTCAAATTGAGTTCCAAAATAGTTCCAATCAAATAAGGAAAGTTATCTTTGCACCGTGCATGGTTATGTATCTACGCAGCCGTCAATTTATCTGACATATCTTTTTCTCCCAATATTCGAGGCGATGAAAAGTGTGTTGGAAAATTAACTTAAAGGGATATAATAATTGTCGAAATAGTGTTTTTCTAATTCGAACATTTACTATGCCAAAAGTGGGTCCTAATTTCTTGCTAAAAATCTGGAACATAACTTGTGCAGTTGGAAATTGATTTTTGAAAATACTTTTAATATATTTTAATTCTTTTTGACTTCTAATTGTATTCAATTGACTCCTAACAATCTCCAATTATTATTTTGTTGTCTGAATCAACTATTGAATATTTTCAATTTGGTTTCCGAACTTTGGATTTCATCCGTTTTGGAATTGGCTTTGTATCAATGGAATATCATCATCCATACATAACAGATTGGTGTGTTATATTCATATTATAATATAAATTTTCTTTTCACTTCTTCCAAATTCTCTTTAAATTACAGAGTTGTTCCTAACAAACAATAAATACATGACATTAGGCTATAATTTATCAAAATTAATACAAAATATCCTAATTTAATGGCTATATAAGGGTACAAAATACACTTCTCAAATACTCTCAAATTTGAACATTTGTTTATCCTCAAATAAATCTATAACCTACCTCTAAAATCGAATACGCATACTAATTACATAATTGGTGACCAGTCAATCAAGTACTACAATTTTGTTCAGATAACTCATTGTTTGTCTCATATTTAAAATCATTGTATTAAGGCCTTGTCTGGTGCAGATTGTGAAATTGAAGAATTGATTTTTGGCCCGTTTTTGTCTGACAGCCCTGAGAGAAAAGTCTGCAGCTTTATGTGATTTTTGTACCGTTGCATAATGTGAATTAAAAGCAAGAAGAAAATTGGGGCCAGACAAAGCCTAAATTTATGAACTTCAAATTCACAATACAGATATCAATTTCTACTTATCCACTGCAAATTTGATGTGTGTGTGTGTGTGAAAAATTAAGTAAAACTCCATAAATTTGTAACCTTATTTTTTTAACTCTCATTCTCAATGCGTGATCTAAGGTTGAGTTTTTATACTAATCCTTACCCTTTTTAGTTTGAATAAATTTGAGTAATTGCAAGTAATATCTCAACAAATAATGATTCTCCTTTATTTTGATTGCTTCAAGATCTAAGATTCAACTAAACTAATAATCTCTTATCAAAGATCTAATTCTCTCACATAAGTATTTGGTACTTATTAAGGCATGTAGTCTGTTTTCTATTTCATACACTTGCTTTTTCAGATTTGCCATGTGTCTTCTATTTCATGTACTAGTTTTATCCCTTTTGAGTTTTTTGGGATATTTTATATTTGTCCTCATTGGGATCTTTTATAGAATAGCTTCACAACATAGCAACTTTTTCCCTTCTTATGCAATGATTAGTGTAATGCTCCTCATTAAACACTAATTTAGAAGAACTGGCCCCTAATTTAGGATTTTCACCTAATTTTCATCTTATTGACCTTAAACAATATACACAAAATTTAGTTCACATAGAATCCTCATTCATTTCAATATCTTCCTATAACAGTTTAATCACTCCCAAGTTATACTAAATTTGGTTTAAGGATGTATATTGTAGTGATTTTTGTGTTTAGCATCTAATGTCCACTATTTCAACTTATTAAAGACATGAATCAATTTATTCCTTTGTAATGCAAAATTTAATTTACATGCACAAAGCGTATCAAATATCATGAACATGCAAAAATTAATCTAATCATGCAACTTATTCATAATTTCATAAACTAACACCTAATTCTAAATATATAAATCATTGTTGGCAATGATAAATAACCCATACAGACAAGCAAATTAAAAAAGAAAAATCTTTTTTTTTTTATTAATAAAGCAATAAAATTTCACACAAGCACATAAAAGAAATAAAAGCTCAATATTTTTCTTACATCTAAACTTAAATTAGACATTGTCCTCAATGTAGCAAAATATCCTCAATTAAGTAATAAAATGAGCAAAATAAGGGAATAAGAGATTCCCCGGATGTATGTCTGATGGTAGAGCTGATTTGGAAAAAAAATTGCTGCTAGATGATCCTCTTGACTACGTCTTTTCCCTTGTCCATTATTGGTTCGCGTGTTCTTAAGTGTCATGTCCCTACAAAATGAATAAAATACAATCATTAATGACATAATAATATGGAACAATTAATATTAAACTCAAATACATAACTAACAAGAAAATCTTGGGACAAAGAGGGCTGGAATAGGGGACGATGATCACCTATTACGGTCGCAAGTTGAGGTTGTCGTTAGCGGGCTGCACAGGGGGTGACGATCAAATTTTATGACCATAGACAAGGGATGTGGCATGGTTATGGCCGTGGGTTGTGGCCTGGACAGTAAATTTTTTTATTTTTATTATTTTTGAACTGATAAATGTGTAAGGATGAAGATACCTAACTAACTATTAGCACACAAAAATAATTAATTTACCTAATCTATTATCTAGAAAGAATAATAAAGAAAAGGAAAAAAAAAGGGTTGCTTCCCAATAAGTACTTGTTTATAGTCATTAATTTGACTTTGGCAATTTGCATCGAGGAATTTTGATGAAAGCTTTTGATGCCTTGCTTTGTTTGCTTCTATTGATTTTAATCCACTTTTCATTGATACTCCAAATCTTTACCTTGCCTCATTTAATGTAATATAACTTGTCTAGTTCATCCAATTTAAACTCAACTATGTAGAGTTCTACCTCCTTCTCGGTCTTAATCGCAAATTCAATTGCTGGACAATCGATGAAGTCGACAGAATGTATGTTAATTTCATCTTCATTAATTGTCACATTTTTGCTTAGTTCCTTCGTAATTAATTTGTCATTATTCTCTTATTCAATAGTTGATATCTTCTCGAGTTGAATGATCATCCACAGTCTAAATCCAACGAACAATGGTAATTCTTTCTTTTCAACATTTTCAAGAGGATTATATTCCCATCTTTTAAATTCGCTCTAGAATATGGCATCTTCCACACGTATTTTTCTTTTTTCCAACTACACAAGATTGTTATAGTATTTTGCAAGCACCTCCTCACGGGGAAGGACCAAATCCCACAAGTATCATGTTCTCATCTTCATCTACGGATACATACTCGTCCACAGGTGTGGAGCCTTCATTAGATTGTCAAGTGCTTATTTTTTACGTCTTAAATATTGTCTAAATTGCAGAAGTTTGAACCTCAAGGGTCAGTGCATGTATACAAGTAGTACTCAATATAATGTATCCCATAACAAAACTCATAGTATACATCTTTTACAATCATATTTCCCTTGTCCATGTCAAGATTAATTATTGAAATTTGTTTATTCGTTTGCCAATATCAAAATTTTGCATATACTACTGAATAGCACCTGGAAGAACACCAAACGCAAGAGAGATCCGGGTGGGTAGTCAAAATTAACGAAAAAAAAAAACTCTCAAATTCAATAGAATCAATAAATTCAGTTTAAAAACCTTATTCCCCCTTAACGATATCAAAAACTTGTTCAGAAAATTTTCACAAGCATACGAGATCGTTGACAAGTAATAGATTAATGAGTTAAAAGCATCGTCTCGCAGAGAATAAACCCTAAATTGAATATTATCAATCCATTATCAAATTCAAATGTATGTAACAAAGAGATTGTTTGATTATATATCTAAATCGAGTTACTAATTATTTACGATGATTTTTAAAATAAAAGATGGGATGATGTGTCAGAATTTCGAATTCACCTATTATTATCCTATTTCCAATTCTCAACTGTGCTCTTGTTTGGTTCCCATTATTTTCAAAATATATTTTTCTCTCTCTTATTTTCAATCTCGCATTATTCAATAAAATAATATTGCACGTAAATCCAAATTTTTTTTCTTATTTTTAACCACACATTCTCCATCAAAATACTATTCCAAATTGCATTTTTGACAAAAAAAAAAAAAAAAAAATTGGGGCTCAAATAGGCTCTATGTAATTCAATCTCATTCATGCATTTTTTACAATCGATAATCCTATTGTATTCAACTTTTTTTTCAAGATAAGTTAATTCTATTCTAGACACGATCACATCCTATTGCTAGTCCGAATTCAAATGGATATAACGTATTCAAATATACGATTATCCATGTGATAATTCATTCAGTAACACGATTATCGAGACAATTGCACATGTGGTATTGTTATTCATAACATCTATTTTATGTGTGTTAATCATGCAATGTTCTACTTAATTGTGAACTTTCCAACACTACAATCAAGCAATTAATTACCTAATGGTGAACAAGCAATTAAATAATGGAATGACCATGCATAATTAATCAATAAGTACAAGAATTCCTAAACTACTTGTCTTTGAATTAAAAATAAATATTTCATCTTCATCAAAAGAATCTAGCTTAACATGTTCCTAAAGATAGAATAACAAGAAGAATGGAGAAGAGATATCATGGTCTAATTCTTGTTTTTGATCTTCAACCTTGAGTTTTGAGTCTTCAAGTTTTTATACTTCTTGATTCAATCCAAATGTTAGATTTGTTCACCTTTCCAACTTATGATGAATTGTCCCATCATTCTTAAATGATTTTATGATATAAATGTGATTTGATAGGGGTGAGAGAGATCCCTCAATGGTTGCCCATGTCTTGTATTATATAAGGTGAAATTAAATCAAGAAATACATTTAAATTGGGTTCCAAATGGGTTTCAATCAAATAAGGAAAGTTTCCATCGCGTCGTGGATGTTTATGTCTCTACTCAACCGTCAATATTTATGTCATATCTTTCTCTTTTGTCGTTTGATTGGAACGATAAAAAGTGCATTGGAAAGTTAACTTAAAGAGCTACAATTATTGTAAAAAGTATTTTCCAATTTGAACACTTACTATGTTGATAGTGGGTCTCAAGTTTCGGCTAAAAATATGATCATAACTTTTGCGGTTGGAAATTGATTTGTAAAAATACTTTGAATATATTTCAATTCTTTTTGACTTATAATTGAATCCAATTGACTTATTGCAATCTCCAATTATCATTTTGTGGTCCAAATCAACTATTTAATATTTGAAATTTCGTTCATAAACTATGGATTTCATTCGTTTTCGCCAATTTTTCGTTCCTTTCTTTCAAATTCACTTCAAATCATTGAGTTGTCCCTAATAAATGATATACACATGATATTATGGTTTACTTATCAAAAGTAATACAAAATATCATAATTTAATGGCCTAGATAAAGATACAAAACATACTTATCAAACACTCTCAAACTTGAATATTTGTTTGCCCTCAAACAAACTTATAACCTATCTCTAAAAACAAGCATACAATGTTAATTACCTAATTGGTGGCCAGTCAATCAAGTAATACAATAAATTTTGTTTAGATAACATGTCGTTTGTCTCATATTTGAAATTATTGTATTAAATCTATGAATGCCTTCAAAATCACAATATAGAATTCCATGCTTAATTATGCAATGCAAAATTGATATGTGTGTGAAAGATTAAGTAAACAATCGTAAATTCATAAATTATTTAATTCTTTAATGGTCAAATATATCATTTCTTTACTTGTGAGATATACATCTCCAAAGCTCTCATTCCTAAAGTGTGATATAAGGTTTGATAGCCCAAAAATAATTAATCAAGAGAGAGCTGAATTGGTTATTAAAAACGTTTTTGAAAAATTAATTCAAATTTAAGCAAGTTGAAAATGAATAAGCCAATCAAATAACAGTGCAAAAGTACAAAAGCAATAAGTAAAAGGAAAGAAAATGTGCAAACGATGTAATTGTGGATGTTCGATTCCAAACAATGATCTACGTCCCCTGGTAACAGCTCTCCCGTTAAGAGCAAGACTTTTTCACTAAATTTGATTGACTTATGGTGTAATTCAAACTCTTACAATGTTTCCCGTGGCTTACAAACGAGGAATACAGATCCTTATATAGTATTGAGATTTTCGGGACCTCAATATGACCTACAAATTTAAAGAGAAATGATTTTACAACTTGGAACTTCACTCTTAATAAGTGATATAATCAAGTTAAGTATAAAGAGAGAAAAATGAATAGCAATGAATGAAGCTCAAATGTTAGGTAAGAAAAACTTTGATGAGAAAGATGTTCATCAAAGTTTTTCAAATGTTGATTCCATTAAAAAAAATTCAAAGTGAATGATTTGATAAAAAAAAAAAAAAAAGATGTAAGATAATATAATTTAACTCTAGAATATCTCACTTAAATGCTCTCAAAAGTGTTGTAATGAATGCAAAATGAAATGATATTTATAGAGGTCAAAGCGCCAAAAATTTTGACTAATCCGACAACCCATCCGGATGTCCGCATTTTGAACCGGACAATCAAGCTAGCAGTTGTGCGTCAGAATTCACAACGGTTAAAAGTGACAGTTGGACAAATCAGACGTCCGCTAGGCCCAACCAAACGTTCGCTTGGCTAGAATTTTCCCGAATTTTTCTTTCTTAATTGTTTTGAAAAATGATGGCTTTTGAATGACGTTTTTCACTTTGTTTTTCAAGGTAAGTGATATTGTAATGAGTTTGAATAACAAGTTGAAATACTCACCTTTTGAAAGATGATTTCTACGCAAGTGTTTTTATGAAATAATTCTCTCATGCATAAAAATTTATTCATTGAACTTTTAATGATTTATTGCTAAAGATTAAAGCATTGTACCTTTACACATGAATGCAGAACTGCTTAATCTAATATCATCAATATTTGACTATTGAAATTCTTTGTCTCGAGTGATTTCTCGTGAATTCTTGGCTTCCATCTCGATTTTTATTGATCGTTTGATATGAGTTTTTTGGCAGTGATCTTTTTGTCCCCAATTGATCAATTTTGCAAAAATAGTTATGAAGACTTGAATTTAATTGTTAGAAATAAAATCAACTTGTTTGTTATAATCAAAACATGAAATCAACCTAGGTCAACATTTTCCACCTTTTTAATTATGACAAACAAAGATAATTTGCATAAAGTCATAACAACAATTTGATATAGGATGAAAAATTTAGATATCACATATGATTCGTATATTCCCCTTATCTTTTATACATATGTTCCCCCTATCTTTTACAAGTCAATAACTATCTCAAGTATATTACATCTGTTGTATTTATAAAAGTATATATGCATATCATCTCATATGTTTTGCCCCTTTTGGCATAAGCAACAAGTAATAAAGTGGGGGATCCAATAGGCACAAGTCATGTAAGACCAAAAAGACAATCATGTGCACAAATATAGCAAGTAAATTCTCCCTTAAAGCATCACAAGATGTCCACAACATAAAAGCAAATGGCATCCATAACAAAAGAAGCTAGACGAAGTAGGAGTATATCCAAAACATAAAAGCACAAAGGAGTATCCAAAATACATAAGTATAAAATGTAAACCATAGCTATGGCTCCGAAGGAGACGGTGGAGGGAAGTGAGCGTAGAAGATAGTCTGCTAAGCTTGCATCGCCGCTTGTTGAGCTTGAATTACATCTTGTTGGGCTTGAATGACAGCTTGTTGAACTTGCAATTTGTTAAGCATCCCTCCAAGACTGTCAATGGTGGAAGTAAGTGAATCAATGCGCCCATTGAGGAGATTATAGTAATTCTCGATAAATGTGAAACTGTCGGTAGGAGGAGGAGCACTGGAGCCCAGAACATTGTAAGGAGGGTTTGGAACTTGTGGAACATCATCATTGTCGTTGTCCTCATCGCCATCGAAGGATAGAGTGGAAGGACACAAAGTGGGATCGAATATTCTGGTGTAAACCACCCATTAACCATATTTTTTTTACACTTTTCATGTATTTAAGAGTTTTGATATTGATGGTATTGATAGGACGGAGTTTAATGAAGGTCTCATCATGTAAAGGATGATCAAAATGTTGAAAAAAAAATTGTAAGAAGCATGCCATAAGGTAAAGATTTGACTTGGCTAGCGGAATGGACAAGCTTCATGAGACTGCAATGGTTGGAAAATTAATCTCCATTCGACAAGAAAGGGAATCGAGAATGAAAAGATACTTCATCTCGATGACCCTTTTGAGGAAGAATAACATGTGCAATAATGTTTTGCAAAACCATGCATGGAATAGTGAGTTGATTTGCACTAAGTTTGGTGATATTTTCTATATTTTTCTCGGTGACTCTATGACACGCCTCGATAGGATTATATCTTTCCAAAAGGTGATGAGTTTATGAAGAAAAATTAGATTGTCACACACCTATAGTTCGAGAGTGTCTCAGATGAGAGTTTTGTTGATGATAATGCTGGTGTTTTTAAGTAGACAAGAAATTTCATCCGACATAGGAGTAGTAACCATGTTTTTATAAAATTCTTTCATGAGATGTTGATATGGATGTTCCTCTTACATGGCAATCGACACCCATCCCATGTGTTCAAAGTATTATTCTAAGTGAAACGCGGGTGCTTCAATGGTAAAATCAGAAAAAAAAATCAACATTTTTACCTATTAGAATTGGAGATTTTTCAAAAGGGTTGGTCGTCACCTCGGGTTCCATGTCAAATTCTTCATCGGAGGAAGGCGGATGAGATCTTCTCATCATACTTTTAAGTCTTTTTCTCACTCTTTTAGACCACGTCATTACAAGAAAATCGGTAAAGAAGTGAAAATGGAACTAGGCTTTGGTTTTGAGTGGAAGATGGAATTTTGGTGGATGAAAGTTTGAAATTTTGAGAGATTTGGGATGTAAAAATGATGGCTTTTATGATTTCGGGGGTTATTTGAAGAAAGGGGATGGAAATATGAAAGATTTAGGAAGAGAAATTAGGGAAATGGAGAAGAAAATGGGAGAGAAAGAAGGTTGTTATGCATTTTAAAAAATTGGATCTCCATCGAAATCGGACGTCCGGTTCACCCGAACAGTCCGTTTGCCTCGTCCGGTTCACCTCTTCCCTTTTTTTATCATACTAAATCAAATATAAAATAACTAATACCACACATAAAAATAAAACATGTATGAACACATAGTATGAATTTAACTTAGTTATGCACTTTGTTTTCATCAATAATGCCTAAATCTCTTCGAACATGTGAGAATCGATCAAGCGCTAGAGGTTTAATGAAGATATTGGCCAATTGGTTTTCCATGTTCACAAATTCGAACACGATATCTTCTTTTTGTGCATGATCTCTTAGAAAGTGATATCTAATCTCAATATGCTTCGTTTGAGAATGCAAAATGGGATTTTTCGACAAGTTTATGTCACTAGTTTTATCACATATATTAGGTATATGATCAAATGATAAGTGATAATCACTAAAAGTTTGTTTCATCCATAACACTTGTGCACAACAACTAACGGTCGAGATATATTCGGCTTCGACGGTAAACAATGTAACGAAATTTTGTTTCTTACTAAACCATGACACGAGTGCAAAGCCTAGAAAATGACATGTTCCACAAGTACTCTTCGAGCAATTGTGCAACCGGTACAATCGGCATCCAAATAACTAAGTAAATCAATGTGAGTGCCTTTTGGATACCAAAGGCCTAATGTTCTAGTGCCACTAATGTAACGACCCAAATTTTAGAATTGAAATCACTACCAAACATTTCAGAAAAAAAAAAATTACGTGACAAATAATTACTAATAAATTTTGTAAAGGTGGTTTAAACAAAATTATTTTGAAGTTTTTCATATTCTTTAATTTTTTTATTTATCGCCTAACTGGTATACAACTCAAACTCGGAACTAATTTGCTCCCTTGAATAGTAAGTGCTGAGGATTAACGAGCACACATATTTAAAAGTAGAAAACATGAGCATTGTTTTGTCACCATTGAAAGACAATAATATTTACCACAATTGGAGATAAATAAGCAAACTTAATAATTAACACGGTCAACATCAAGTTAACATATGAAAATACATAGTCAAATAAAATTATGTTCCAAATTCATAAAAAAATTATTCATATGAAAAAAATAGTAAAAATTTGTCTTGTTACACCGGATTAATTTATCGAGTCCCATAAATCCTGACATCATGACTGCACATCATCGCCCGTCAACCAACAACCCATTCTTACCTGTGAGGAGTAGGGGAAAATTGTGAGTACATGAGAATACTCAACAAGACATGAAATAATGGTGCAATCCCAAATAAAAGTATTAAATCACGCGTCAAAAATATTATACCGTCATATCATATCTTTAGTAAGAGCTCATATTATATCATATCTTTGGTACTGATGGTCATATCATATCGTATGTCAAATCATATATTTCATTAGCATAACATTTATAAACATAAAATAATAAAATTAAACGGGACAAAACAATTTGCACCTTGTTATCCTACATTGATAGATCAAATAAATTTTTGAAAGAAATCAAAAGATTGCACGTTCCAAAATTTCAAATTTCTCTACTGCAAAATAATAAAATCAGAATTGGTTTCTGCTTTTCGAAAATATTTTCACTCTCTCTCTCTCTCTCTCTCCCTACTCTCTGCCATGTATGTAATATATTATGTTGTGAATTTTTGTTAAATTCATGGACGTATTTATAGGGCCAACAATATTCACATATTGAGTTTTGATGCACTTAGGAGTGTAATAAAAATTCAGGATACTTGATCTTAAACTCTTCTTCCTTATGATAAAAATTAATATTATTCATGTCAATCTTCTATGTATCATAGTACAATTCTATTATGGTCCCTATATAGACTAGTCATCTATCCACCGAAGGATTAAGCCTAACATATTATGCTTACATTTTTATCATGGTGACATAACGTATTGCATGCTCACGTCTACAAGTAATGAATCATGGCTTATTTGAAATATAAATCATAAAATTTATCGAGGAAAAATGTACGTCATGAAATCTATAAGGAGGCAAGTAGAAAATGTAAAATTACACAAGATTTGAATAATAATTTTTTTTTACCCATTATGTACCTTAGAGCCGTCGGAGGGTGGTCGTTGTGTGCCAAAGATCTTTCATATTATTATGTGTTTAAGAATTTCATAAAAGATTTACATATTCTTTAAACTTTCATGATTTTACTAGCCATAAATGTTTGTGTGTTTAGCACTAATGTTGCATGATATTTGTTAATAATTAATAATTTTTCTTAATATCAATATCACATTCTCACTTATTCTCATACTAAAATAACCATCCAATTTTTTTATTTTTTTTTTCATTTTTTATTAATTCACACTGTTCGCCGTGAACAGTGAAGTGATTTTTTTTTTTTTTTTTTTTAAAGTCACGATCACTGATTTCTAATCACCAAACCATATTGCAACTTATCATAATATTATAATCAAATTTTTATCTCCTAAAATATATCCAAAGATACTCCACTAACAAAATAACAATTAAAAAAAATCATAGATAGTGACATATAATTAAATTAACAAAAATAATGTTCTTATCTTATTTAAAAGTTTAAAATACATATAGGTCTACAGAAAAAGATCCAAATTTTAGAATTTAAATCGCTACCAAACATTTCACAAAAAAAAAAAAAAAAATGACGTGACAAATAATTACTAATAAATTTATGTAAAAGTGGTTTAAACAAAATTAATTTGGAATTTTTATATTCTTTAATTTATTTATTTATCACCTAACTGGAATACAACTCAAACTCAGAACTAATTTGCTCCCTTGAACAGTAAGTGCTCAAGATTAACGAGCACACATAGTTAAAAGTAGGAAACATGAGCATTATTTTGTCACCATTGAAAGAAAAATAATATTAACCACAATTCGCGATAAATAAGCAAACTTAATAATTAACACGGTCATCATCAAGTCAACATACGAAAATACATAAATAAAATCATGTACCAAATTCATAAAAGAATTAATCATATGATAAAAATAATAAAAATTTGTTTTGTTACACCAGATTAAATTATTGAATCGTGTAAATGATGGCACCACGACTGTACATCATTAACCAACGACCCGTTCTAACCTATGAGGAGTAGGAAAAAAGGGTGAGTACATGAAAATACTCAATAGAACACGAAATAATGGTGCAATCTCGAATAAAAGTACTAAATCACACGTCAAAAATATATCATATCTTTGGTATCGGATGGCCATATCCAGGGACGAAGCCAGCCTGTCGAAGTAGGGGGGTCCCAGAGTTGAAGGGGTGGGGGCCTACGGGGGTTCTGCCCCCGAATTTTTTTTTTTTAAAACATTATCTGTTAAAATGGGGGAAGTTGGTACTTTATGATGGAGAAAGGAAACAAAGGAACACAAATTAATATATATTATCCTAATACTAATGCTTAATCAATAGAGAAAATTGTAGGAACAACAGGTGAAAACAATGGAACCTATGCAAATCACAAGGGAAGGAAGAAAGGTGGTGTTCAAAAGCCTATTCTGCCACAATTACCCGCCAGGTTATTGTTCCATAAATACAAAAAATAAAATTTTAAAATTAAAAAAAAAATTGTCAAAAAATTGAGGGGGTCCAGGACCCCCCCTACCTCCGCCCCTAGCCATATCATATCATATCATATCATATCTTTAATTAGCATAACATTTATTAACATGAAATAATAAAATTAAGCGGGACAATACTACTTGCACCTAATTATCGTATCTCGATAAATCAAATAAATTTTTGAAAGAAATCAAAAGATTGCACGTTTCAAAATTTCAAATTTCTCCTCTGCATCAAAATAATAAAATAGGAATTGCTTTCTGCTTTTCGAAAATATTTTCACTCTCTCTACTCTCTGCCGTGTATGTAATATATTATGTTGTGAGTTTCTGTTGAATTCATGGGCGTATTTACAAGGCCAACAATATTCACAAATTGAGTTTTGATGCACTTAGTAGTGTGATGCGTGTTGCAAGAATTTGGATAAAAATAGCTTTACAAAAAGTTGGATAAGAATTTGAGTAAACATATATCAATTATATGCTTTTCTAGTCAAACAATAAAATAATGTATAACTTGAATTAAATTAGGATAACAAATAAATCTTTCATTCTAATCTAAGGATTAAAAAGTTATATCATCACAGGTGCCCATCAATATCATAAATCAATAACCAACTTAATCAAATGCAAATTAATGATAGCTTCTTTGAACTTCAATAACTTAGGAATCGCTTATTCGAATTAATCTTTTCTCGAGTCCATAATACATCATTTAATACGAACTATAAAACAAGCTCAATATTGATATACTTCTATTCGCTCTATCAAAATCTAATTATTTGGCTCGATTAAAGTTGAATTTAATACTATTTCATTTCAGTTCCTCAACTTTCCAAAATTTCAAGAATATATCATATAGAACAAATAATTTTATTTTATAAAATCTTTGGGGTGTTACAACTAGGATATCTAAAAATTCTTTTTACGGCACTAAGGTGTGATTTTTTGGGATTAGATTGAAATATATCACATAAACACACACTAAACATGTTATCGGGTCTACTTATAGTTAAGTAAAGAAGGGATCCGATCATAACTCGATATTAGTTACATCAACGGAAGTACCTTAATTATCTTTGTCCAACTTTATGGATGTGCTCATTGGAGTGTTCATTACCTTTAAGTTATCCATTTCAAGCCTCTTGAGTATGTCTAATGTATACTTATTTTGATTGATGAATATATCATCATTAGTTTGCTTAATTTGAAGACCAATGAAGAATTTAAGTTCTCCCATCATGCTCATTTCAAATTCATGCTTATGAATTTTGAACATTCTTCACAAAGATAGATAT
Source organism: Fraxinus platypoda (assembly GCA_903798405.1). NCBI lineage: Eukaryota > Viridiplantae > Streptophyta > Magnoliopsida > Lamiales > Oleaceae > Fraxinus > Fraxinus platypoda. The sequence continues at coordinate 16,613 of CAIGRT010001550.1, forward strand.
TAGTTGAACCAAATATAATATCATCAACATAAATTTGAACAACAATCATTTTATTCTTTTGAGTTTTGACAAAAAGAGTAGTATCCATTTCACCTATTGAAAAGTCATTTGAAAGTAGAAATTTGCTCAAATTTTTCATACCAAAGTCTAGGAACTTGTTTTAAATCGTAAAGAACTTTTCTAAGTTTAAAAACATAGTCAGATACTTGTGATCTATAAAATCAGGGGGTTGCTCTACGAAGACTTCTTCTTGAATAAAGCCATTTAAAAATACACTTTTAACATCGATTTGATAAAGGGTGAATCTTTCATGACAAGCAAATGCGAGAAGCATGCGAATAGACTCTAACTTAGCAACGGGTGCAAATGTTTCCTCAAAATTGATACATTCCTCTTGATTGTAACATTGGGCTACTAATCTAGCCTTGTTATGCATAATTATCCTGTTTTCATATCGTTTATTTCTGAAGACCATTTTGTACCAATGGCAGTTTGATCATTTGGTCTAACGACTAAATCCCAAACATGATTTCTTTCAATTTAATTTAGTTCTTCTTACATACCTAGAATCCAAATTCATCAAACTCAACTTCCTTGAAATTTTTTGGTTCAATTTGCGAAATGGAAGTACAACTATTGAGATGATTTCTAGTAGAAGCTCGAGTAGTAATACTTTTGGATGGATCACTGATAATTAGTTCTTTTGGGTGAGAATGAACGAACCTCCATTCTTTTGGTAGAAAAGGACCATTTTGTACTTCGATAGTTTCTACTTCACTTTATTAGACGTTTGCTTCTTCCTTGTATTCATCTTTGGATCTTCCTTATTTTGGTCTTAAATATTCATTTGTTCGAAGGGAATTTCCAATCCTACATCATTAGTAATACATTTCTCATGATCAAGAGGATTAGTTTATCAAATGTGACATGCATAGATTCTTCAACGACTAGAGTTCTTTTATTAAATACTTTATAAGTTTTGCTAGTCAATGCATATTCTAGAAAAATTCTAATATCGGACTTTAAATCAAATTTTCCCAAATTCTCTTTTATGTTCAAAATAAAGCATTCGCAACCAAATACTTTGAAATAACCGATATTTGAGATTCTATTTTTCTAAAACTGATAGGGAGTTTTAATTTTCTTTCGACTAACTAAAACTATATCAACAATATAGCAAGGGTGTTAATGGTTTCGTCCCAAAAGTATTTTGGCATGCTATTTTCATTAAGCATGGTCCTAGTTATTTCTTACAATGTGCGATTCTTCCTTTCTACTACACCATTTTATTGAGGAGTTCTATGAGTCGAGAAATTATGTTTATATCTATTCTCATTACAAAAATTATCAAAAGCAATATTATCAAATTCTCCACCATAATCACTTTTAATAATTGTAATAGAGTGTCCTTTTCATTTTGAACCATTTTACAAAAGTGTTTAAATACATTCAAAGTTTCATCTTTTAGATTTAAGAATAAGACCCAAGTAAATCTAGAAAAGTCATCGACAATGACAGGTGCATAATGTTTACTACCCAAGCTAGCAGTTCTAGAGGGTCTAAAAAGGTCTATATGGAGTAGTTGTAGCGGTTTTGTAGTTGAAGAGTATAATTTATGTTTAAAATAACTTTCATTTGTTTTCTAAATTGACAAGTATCACAAATTTTATTTTTTTCAAACTTCAAATTCGGCAAACCTTTGACAAAATAATTTTTGGAATTTTTTTAGAGAAGATCCATTCTAACATGACATAATCTCCTATACTACAACCAAATATCCTTTTTTAAACTTGATACACATTTTTCATCACTTTCAAATTCGATATTTATGATATAAATATCTTTACTTCAACTTTCCATAAACATCACATCTTTTGATGTAGCATCCTTAATAAAGCATTTAGAATAATCGAATTTAATATGATATTCTTTATCATATAATTGACTAATACTAAGCATATTATGTTTAAGGTTACCTACTAATAAAAAAGTTTTCAATTGAAGGAGAAGAATGATTACCAATGTTCCCAATTCCAATGATTTTTCTTTTTGCATTATCCCCGAATGTGACATGACTTACATCTTTATTTTTGAAATTTGATAGTAACATTCTATCTCCGGTCATGTGTTTTGAGCATCCACTATCCAAGAACAATTTGTTCTTCATCTTCTTTGGTACTTATGAAAAAATAATTTAATTTTTTATCTTTGGTACCCATACAAGTTTGGATCATTGGTAGTTAGTTTTAGTGGATTCTCGAATCCACACGTTCTTACTTTCAAAGTATAGTCTCTTTTTGGTTAGACAATTATAAGCAATATGTCAGTCTTTGTTGCAATATCTACATGTAGTGTTTGAAAGAGAGGTGTTTGAAGCTTTGACAAATAATTTTTTGAAATATTTTTGTTTGAAGAATGGTTTATATCAAACTCCTCCTTTATCAAAAATACACTTTTGATCACCAATCATTAAATCAAAATTCTTTTTACCATGAGTGAATTTGCAAATAACATTAGTTAAATTTTCTTTTAAAGAAGAATTTTCTTTAATCAATGAATCATTATCAACATTTTCCTTTTTGAGATCTTTTTGAGTTTCTGAAATTTTCTTCATTTCATTTTTCAACAAGTAGCGTTTCTTTTTAAGAATTCATCTTCGATTCCCATAAAGCATAAGTTGGCGACTTCTTCTTGACTATCATTTTCATTGAGATCATCATCATCATCATCACTTTCATCCCATGTTGCTTGGAGTGCCTTTTACTTGATACTTTTCTTCTTGTTTGGGCACTCGATTCTCTTGTGACTGGGTTTATCACAATCATAATAAATAATTTTCTTGCTTCTTTTTTCACCCTTTTCTTTTTTTCTTTTGGAATATCCGATTATTTCGAAAATCTCTCCATTTTTTGACAAGAACTAGATCATCGAGCTCTTATCACTTATATTTTCACTTGTAGTTCCTTCTCCAATTATCGATTTTAAGGCAATTTTGCCCTTAGGTGGCTCTTTTGATTCCTCTTTGTTTTTTCTTGTTTTCTCATTAGTTTCGGTATTGTTGAGCTCATAAGTCATCAAGGTTATATTAAGTTCTTCCAATGGATATGTGTTGATATATGTGGTATTCCCTATCAACATTCTTAATGACCTCCAATCTTCCGATAGTGAACTAAGCATTTTACTTACAACCTCACTATTAGTAAATTTTCGATCAAAGTCTTTGAGCCCATTAACAATATCGATAAAGCGAATGATAATGTCAACAATAGGTTCATCTTGTTTCATGAAGAAGTTTTCAAATTCTTTAACCAAAAGATTAATCTTTGTTTTCTTTACTTTACTAGTGCTAACATGAATAATTTCTAATGCATGTCAAATATCATATGCGGAATCGCACGTACTAATATGATTAAATTCATTTCTATCTAAAGCACAATAAAATAGATTTTTGGCTATAGCATTTAAAGATATTTTTTTATCGTCTTCGTCATACTCCTTTCTAGGTTTTGGGATGGTCTGATCGAGTTTACAATCAATTTTAATAATCTTTGTAGGCACATAATGACCATATTAAAATCTATTGATTGAACGTAAATCATCATCCTACATTTTCAATAATTATAATGCGTGTCATCCAAGAAAGGAGGACGATTTGTAGAATGCCACCTAAAGAGTTTGAAGATTTTGGTTAGCCATTACTCAAAATTATGAAATCTTTAAAAAAATGAGCACTTTGCTCTGATACCAATTGTTAGCCCAAGAATAATTAACCAAGTGATGGGTGAATTGGTTATTAAAAACTTTTTTGCAAAATTAATTCAAATTTAAGCAAGTTGAAAATGAACAAGTCAATCAAACAAAAATGAACAAGTATGAAATCAATAAGTAAAAGGGAAGAAAGTGTGCAAATGATGTAATTGTGAATGTTTGATCCCAAACAATGATCTACGTTCTCTGTTATCAAGCTCTCTGTCACGAACAAGACTGATGAGAATGTAAAATACTATATTTTTCATCCATTTATCTTATGCTTTTATGATTAATCGATGCATAAATGTACTCATTATTCTTTTATTTTGATTTAGGTTGCAATTGGATGAATATGGTGGAATTAAGAAGAAACAAGCGAAAAATGACTTAAGTATAAGAAAATAAAAGTTCAGGGACCAAACTGCAAATATTCAAAAGATGACTCAGAAAGCAAAACGAAGAAGTGAAAGATTTGAAGACCAATTGGTATAAGACATGAAGCACTGGAAGAAGAGAAACAAGAAAAGAAACCAAGAATCGAGAAAACGAAATTTGAGGACTGAAATGCAACAATTGCATAGATATCAATGATATGCGGTTGCATAGTACACTTCTGATGCGCAAAATTTGGTTTTCGAATTTAAGTCAAACTCTTATGGAAATAAATTTCAAAATGCTTTTTAAACATTAAAAACGTCTAGAAAACGTAATACACGCCCCAATCCCATTTTTCTCTCTTTTTGCTCTTAGAATTCTCATGTGTGGCTAAACTTTTGTACTTGGTCGAAAGAAATTGAAGCCTTAAAACCAATAAAAGTGTGAGATCTAATTTTTACATCGTTCGATTTATTTTTTGAGTATCGAATGTTCTGTTGCGCATATAATCATGATTGTTGCATTTAATTTCTAGAAGGTCTACTAGTTTATTATTTGTTACAATCTATTGCTGGATTAGATATCAAATCCGTATTCGTTTGATCCGTTTAACTTGTAGAACAACTAAGATTTAATGGTTAGCTGAGTTAGAAATTATTAAATCTTGAGAAGAACGTTTGACTAAATTAAATACAACCGCTTGTGCTTATGCTATTTATTTTCATCGATCTCTCTAATTTTTAAGGTTGTTACCAAATTAAACCTTTAGCGCTTGTCTTGGGTTGTTTAGTAATTAGGATTAATTAGATCGCTTGTTTTCTAATTAATTACGACTAAGGAGAGATAAGGAAAATAGTTCCGACGATGAATATTCAAAGTGTGAAATGATATATACTTGCATCAATGATCAATTGTAAATTTCCGACGGTGGATATTAACTTAGACCAAGGTTTGTTCTTTTGATTGCCTTCAATATTTTAATTTGAGTTCTTCATTAGTTAATTTCTTTAAAATAGTTTGTGTATAATCAAAATCCCCCAATCTTTGTTTACATAGCATAAAATTAGACTAATCAATCTCTGTGGGAACGATCCTTACTTCCACTGCTACATTTACTTTTAGAGGTAAATGTTTTATTTTTGGGTACCAGGGACAGCACACTAAAGACATTTTCACTAAATTTGATTGACTTATGGTACAAAAAAAACCCTTACAATGTTTCTGTTGACTTGCAAATAAGGAACAATGAACCTTATACAATATTGAGCTTTCCGGGACCTCAATATGACCCACAAATATAAAGATAAATGATTTTACAATTTGGAATTTCTCTCTTAATAAGTGATATAATCAAGTTAAGTACGAAGATAAGAAATAAGCTAACACATTAATGAATAGCAATGAATGGAATTCACGAGTTAGGTGAGAAAAACTTTGATGAGAAAGGAGTTTTTCAAAGGTTGATTCAATCAAAAGTTTTTGAAAGTGAATGATTTGATAAAAAATAAATAGGATGTAAGATCAATATAATTTAGCTCAAAAATATCTCACTTAAATTCTCTAAAAAGTGTTGTAATATATGTAAAGTGAAATTGTATTTTATAGAGGACAAAACACCAAAAATTCTGACTAACAGGACAACCCATCTGGACGTCCGCATTCTGAACCGGACAACCAAGCTAGCCGTTGTTCATCAAAATTCAGGACGGTCAAAAAAGTGACCGTAGGACGAATCGGACGCCTACTCGGAAGGAATTTTGGAGAAATTTTTTTCTTGATTGTTTTGAAAAATGTAGCCTTTTGAAGGACTCTTTCACTTTGTTTTTCAAGGTAAGTGATATTGTAATGAGTTTGAATATCAAGTTGAAATACTCACATTTTGAAAGATGATTTTTAAGCAAGTGTTTTTATAAAATAATTCTCTCGTACATAAAAATTTATTCATTGCTAAATATTAGAGCGTTGTATCTTTACACATGAATTTGGTTTATGGATGTATATTGTAGAGATTTTTGTGTTTAGCATTTAAGGTCCACTATTTTAACATATTCAAGTTACGAATCAACTTAGTCCTTTATAATGCAAAACTTAATTTATGTGTACAAAGGGTATCAAACTAACACATAATTCTAAATATATAAATAATTTTCGGTAAGGCTAATTAACCCACACAAGCAAGCAAATCAAAAAAGATTCTTTTTTTTATTATTATTAATAAAGCAATAAAATTTCACATAAGCACATAAAAGAAATAAAAATTCAATATTTTTTCCACCCCCAAACTTAAATTAGACATTACCCTCAACGTCGCAAAATATCATCAATTAAGTAAAATAAAAAGAGCAAATAAGGGAATAAGAGACTCCTCGAATGTATGTCTTATGGTAGAGATTGATTTGGAACAAAATTCTGGGGCAAATGATCCTTTGGGCTGCGTCCTTTCCCTTTTGACCTTATCCATTGTTGGTTAGCGTGTTATTAAGTATCACGTCCATACAAAATGAATAAAATTCAATAATTAGTGACATAATATGGAATAATTAACTAACAAGAAAATCTAGAGACAAAGGGGATGTCACAGAAGACGAAATAGGGGACGACGACCGCCTATTACGGCCACAGGTTGCGGCGGTCGTTATGGGACTGAAAAGGGGAACGAAGGTCAGATTTTATGGCTGTAGACATGGGACGCGGTATGGGTCATGTCTGCGGTTGCAGCCTGAACAGTAAATTTTTTTAGGGATAATTGCAGCAATGGTCCCAAACCTTTCAGATTTTTGCGCACTTTACCCTAACCTTTGATTTGTGCCAGCGGAGGTCCCAAACCTTTCAAAAATATGCGCCGGAGGTCCAACTGGACGGATTCCATCCAGTTGATCGGTAGTCAACCAAGAATAGTAAAGTTTGACCATT
>CAIGRT010001588.1:0-10996 GCA_903798405.1 Fraxinus platypoda
TATATGCATATAACACACACTTTCATATGTGAAACATTTGGCTTAAATCCATACCAAGCCTCATAGGGAGTTAATTTGTCCAAAACTTTAGTAGACAGCCTGTTGAGTAGGTATATTAAAATGTTCATTGCCTCAGCCCAAAAAACTTTTAACACATTCTTTTCCAGCATTAAACTCCTTGCCATTTCCATTGCTATCATATTCTTCATTTCATAGACCCCATTTTGTTGAGGTGAGTAAGGGATTGTTAGCTGATGTTTAATCCCTACTTCCTCACAAAGTTTCTCAAACTAATTGCTGGTATATTCAGTTCCATTATCAGTCCTTATAGTCTTTATCTTGCAGTCACTTTCATTCTCCACAAGATTTTTAAACTTCTGAAATACTGAGGCACCTCAGACTTCATTTTAAGGAAATAAACCCAGCACATTCTAGTTAAATCATCAATAAAGAGAACAAAGTATTTGCTGCCATTCAAAGTTGAAGTTCTCATAGGGCCACAGACATCAGAATGGATCAACTGAAGCTTGCTTTGTGCTCTTCTAGACTAGTTTTTAGGGAAAGGCAGCCTAGTTTGTTTTCCCATTTGACAGATATCACAGGCACAAGCATCATCACTCACATTTGGCACATTTCCACTAGCTCTAGTTCATTCAAAATTTTTAGTGAAGTATAATTGGCATGCCCAAAACGTTTATGCCACAATGCAGACTCAACCACAGTACTAGCAAAGGTATGTGAGTTAACATTCTTCCATTCCAAAGGAAAACTCATATGCCTCATTTCTACTGTCATCAATTCCAGATTGTTTTGATCCAAAATTGTACAGCAACTATCCTCAAATATTAAGATATAATTTTTCTCAATCAATTGGCCAACACTAATCAGATTTTGATCAATCTTTGGCACATACAAGACATCAGAAATAAACTTAATACCTGATCGTGTTTGGATGAGACTTTGCCAATTTCTTTTACCTCCACATACTCTCCATTTCCCACTTTTACCTTTGATCTATAAGCATCATTTAGCTCCACAAAGATATCTGAGTTTGAAGTCATATGATGAGTGCAGCCACTGTCGAGTAACCAAGTTTCAACCCTGCTGGAAGCTGTGCAGTTTATAGCTGAAAACAGATGCTCTTTAGACTGATCTTCTGCAACTTTAGCCTACTGCAACTCCTTTTTCTCCTTTTAGTTTTTGTAGACTTTTTCAACATGTCCAAATTGCTTGCGAGACCTGTATTGCACACCAGGTCTGAACCAACACCATTTGGGTGAATGGCCTTTCCTTTTGCAATGAGGACATGGAGGATACTTAGTATCTTTGCCAAAGCCTTTAGCCCCTACTTCTTTCTTCTCGTTCTGAGCTTTCCTTCCACTAAAACTAGCTTGAGCTTTTTGTTTTCTTTTTGCAAACAGAGTTCCTTCAACTTACTCTTCTTGCCTGAACAATCTCCTTTGTTCTGTGGCATGAAGGGCATTCACAAGTTCAGCCAAAGAGATGCTAGCCAAGTCCCTTAAATCTTCAAGTAAAGAAATCTTGGATTCAAACTTCTCTAGCAGACTGATTAACACCTTTTCCACAACTCTCTTGTCTGGCAAATCATCTCCAAGCAATCTGACCTGGTTTACCACTTTCATTAGCATGTCAGCAAAGTCTTTTACCACCTCAGTTTCCTTCATTTTCAAGGTCTCAAACTCTTTTCTCAAGTTGAGCACTTGCATCTATCTAGTTCTCTCACTTCCTTGGATTCCTCCTTGAGTCTATCCTAGGCTTCTGTTGTCGTTTCACAAGTCATTATCCTTATAAAAATAGCATCTGAAATACCAGACTAAATGTAGGAGAGAGCCTTGAACTTCTTGGCAACATCTTCACTGTGTTGTTTGATTTGAGCAACCGTGGGGTTAGCTCTCAATGGTGGAGGTTCAATGCCTGTTTCAGTTATCTCCCAAAGGTCATAAGCCTTGAGATAGACCTTCATCTTTGCAGCCCAGAAATCGTAATTTTCTCCATTGAAAGCTAAGGGTAGAGGTGCTGAAAAACCACTGGAAGCCATCACTCTCACTCACACGTTTGGCTAGTGAAGGTTCCTTACTGGTTTTTTCTCTTAGGATTGCTTAGAATGAAAAAAACAAGGAGTTGAACTTACCGGATTTGCAAAGAGCTTACTGGATTTGCACAAAGCTTACCGGATTTGCACACAATTTACCGATTTTGCATAAAACGCTTTGTTTCCTTTTTTTTTTTCTTCTCTTTTTCGTTTCTACAAAGATCAATCAGCTCTGATACCACTGGTGGAATGTAAAAACAAAGAGGAGGGAAAATGTTCAATTTCATTCACAAAATATGGTAGAATACGGCTGATACATATAGCCATACATTTTGGTACAATTCAAAATGATTTCCAACAACTATTCTACCTAACTCCAATCTTCCATACTTGACTGAACATGTGGACAGCTTGCAGTACCACTTGCATGAATTATAAAACATACCTTAAGCTATTACAAAAATATATGTCAAGCTAAAGATAATAAAATCAAATGGTTTGTCAACAAAAGTGTCACATGTGACACGGTTCATCACTTCAGCTCTAGGGTCCTTGCCTTTGGAGTCCACGTGTCTCTCCCGCTGACTCAAGAAAGAGATCCCTCTAAAGGGAAAAGAGAAATATCAGGTAGGTTCGAGCTAATATAGAATCCAAAATATCTCATTTTCATAGGGGGTTTACCCCGGATTCTAAGTCTTTATTCCTCCATCGCCTTAGCGAGAAGTTACATTTTGGAGGTTTGTCAGTGTTTTTTTTTGTTTCCTAGTATGCGAGATCTAATAATAATATTTTAATCAATCTTGAAAAAGACTTGCGGAAGAGCTTACCCCTATGAAAAGGGAAAAATTGATTGACATTCATCTCATGCGTGCTGTTGTACTTCATCATGATTAGTAAGATGAATATGAGGTTTGTGTTTTACCAACGACATCCTAGATAAGAAGATTAATTCCATGGAAAAGAGGTGAGATGTCCTTTAGAAAATAATTGGGAAAAGTCGAGAAAGAGAAGGCTAAATACAAGGAGATGAGAAAATGTGCTGAATCTTTTGCTACAAATGAGGCTTTCTAGTGGCTGATGTTATAAGTGGATCTGGAGTTGGCTAAAGAGAGCCATGTAGCTTATGTCACAATGACTGACTGTGAAGTTTTACGTCTTAGAGAGGAGCTCGTATTGGCAAGGGATGAGTAGTATGTTACTTCCGAGGACCTCATAATGCGAGGAACGAAATGGCTTTACTTCACAATCAATTTGAGAGTAGTAAGACAAAATTGGCTATTGTAGAGTCTAGCCTCTCTAAAGTGAGTGTTCGTGAGGCGAAACTTGTTAAGGAAGCTATGCATAATGGGCTTAATAAGGTTCTTGCTATCATTAGGGATTTTCACCTTGAGTGGAATACAGACTTCTTGAAGGCTGAAGAAGATGTCGAAGACACCTTCTCTCTCAAGGTTTCTCTGTTGACCCCTGAGGCTCTAGATACATCGTTCATTCCATTCGAACCTTTCCAACCTATGAATTCTCAATCTATTCCTCCAATGGGAATTGTAGCTACTACTGAGCCAGCTGACGCTCCTACTTTCGCTCTTCTTCTACCTTCCAAGGGGTAATGTTCAAGTTAACCAAGATGACCCAACTTTTGGGAGCCTTCAGTCTTTGGTTGATTTGAACAAATAGCTTGTATTTATCTTGCCGTCTGATTATAATGATGCTTCATTGATCCTTTTGTATAAAAAAGCTTATTTTGTTAGTATTCATTTAGGATCTCATTACATACTTACTTGATATTTAATTATGCTTCACATAAGTGTATTTGTGAAATCACTACAATTCACCAAACACAAAATTTTATTCAATCTTTTGTTGCAACAGAATAAAGAACAACGAATCATGATCATGACTTCTATCACGGCTTTTCGTTACACAAGTATTTTTTCGCATAGTTACTGTGGTTTCTTGTCATGACATCAAACTTCTATGTGGGTGGATTTGGACTCACCCTTTGTAGTTGACCTCCAAGAGGTGGAATTTAGTCCCCATGTTTCCTTGACAGAATAAAACTCCCTTCACTTAAGACTGTGTTTTGGGAAAAAAGAGACTTGCCTTTCATCAAAATTTCACTGTAGGCGAAAAAGAGGCTTGCCTTTGATTAAAAATTCACTATAGGCGAAAAGAGGCTTTGCCTTTCATTCTTCCCGTGTTTTCATCATAATTTTTATTATTACAGCCTTATTTGAGGTCCAACTATAGTTTAACTGTTTTAGCATTCATGCTTTCCCTAGTACTTGCGAAGTCATCTTTACTGGCAGGTAATTTTTTCAATTTATGCTTCACGATTTTGAATACTTACTTTCCTAAACAAGGATTTTCAAGCATGTCCTTATTTTTTACCATCAGTATGATATTGACTATTGGAGACCTTAGGCCTACTTTTTTCAATGCATTGAGATAACACCCACGTACAGCAACTTGATTACCTTTGATGTTGGCTATTTCTTATGGAGTTTCAAATTTCATGGACTGATGATTAATGATGTCATTGTTTTCAGTTATTTCAAAACGGGTCATCCTAGGTTCCAGTTGTAAGCGGATCTACTGTCCACAACCAAAAAATTACATATATCCTTGAAATGTAATTAGCTCTTTACCTAACCCAATCGCCAAAGTAATTTGTCCTTTTAGTTCCAAACTATCTCTGGTAAAGCCATAGAAAGGTTCGATCATGAGATCCCAGTGGATGCATACGTTCAGGCTTTTGTCTTGGGTTTTTTCAGTGCGGCTTTGCTAATTTATTTTTCGGTTCTCGATGGTGTCTTCTGTCTAGATCTCATTCCATATTAGATTTTTTTAATTGGTGAAAGGAGTATGGATTTCTTTTGTGGACATCTCGTTAAAATGAAGTTTTCATTAACAAACCATTCCATAAGGCATTTCTCGCTTCCTCATCTAATACGATTATGCCTGTCATCAATTCAGCACTAATCATGTGAAATAACTCCTAATAGACTCTTATTCATCTTGTTTCATGTTGCGCGTTTACTATACCACAATTATACTACAAGCATCTGTCTCAAGTTTTGTAATATAACTGTGAAGTTATGATATCAAACCCACAGGGAATAAATATAAATTTTGTACTAAGTATTATAATTGAATAGCTTTTATCTCATCAAGACAATCGAAATTGAATATCAATGACTTTAAACTAAATCTAAGGTGACTATTGTGATGAATTCAACAATTTTAATACAAGTTTGAAGAATTAATCAATATGAGAAAGGCAAGGGTTGTGATTTCACCTAACTATCGACCATGTTTCTCAATTATATAATTATCTCCAATCAATTTTTCCAAGTTTATAAGCAAGAACCCTAATGTAATTATACTCCCTCTCTTGAGTACCGAGTAAAAACTATTCCTAGAATTTAATTCCAATATCTCTATTTTGAATTAAAATCCAAGAATTATCTAGTTTATAGTTCTTATGTGGAATAGTTTTAAGGGAATTATTTTTTCTCTCGAAACCTATAATTTTCTAAGTTATATTATTCTAAGATCAAGTCTAAGTTTCCTTTACATCAAATCCTACTTAGATAATTTAGTTTATGATGGATAAAAAAGAAATAATCAAATTCATAATCAAGAACGTAGAGAAGAAAAGAAATAAAAACTGGTTTGGAGTTTAAACTAATCTTCTTCTCGTCTTTGCCTTCTTTCTACTCATTGATCTCTTGCAACCTGCCTTTTTGAATTCCCCCTTTAAAGTCTTCTTTAGGGTTGTATTTATATCATCTTTTAGTCCTTGGAAGAACTAGAGTTGAACTTGGCTTTTTTAAAATGGCCAAGAAAAAAAAAAGTGGCACCCTTGATGGATCTAAGGTTCTGGACTCTTCCTAGAATTCTCGTTTCTTCTTTGCTGAGTGGCGTTGGGTGCCCATAGACTGGTGTTGAGGTGCTCATGGACTAGTTGATTTCTGGGTAACGGTGGCGCTGAGGCGCCATCTTGCCGGTTTCTTCTTTTTAGTCACCTTTTCCACATCCTTTGTATACTTTCAAGCCTCTTCCATGCCTATTCACAATCCTATTAACTTTGGCTCCATTTTAAGTTCCATAGCTCACCACTTTCACCAAATTACCCAGACCTATAAAACAACATGAACGAATACATCAAAACGTTTTAAATTCTTCAAAGACAAATAAAATATCAAGTTTAAGTGACATTAAGACTATGAGTGAAAAATATTCATCAAACACCTCCAAACTTAATACTTCACTAGAAAGAAAAAAAAAAAGAACTAATGAACACATAAACACAACTAAACAAAAGAACTCGCATAAAACTAGTTTACTTATATAGCTTGCCTTTTTTGCTTAGGATTGAAGACACTATATCAAGCCTATGAACTACTTTAGAGTTAAAATACAAAAGCTAATTTTTCACGTATCCAATGTAAAATGGGTGTGTGTGTGTGTGAAGAATCATGTACAACACTATACATTCACAAGTTGGTTCAACTCCGAACCTCAATAGTCAAATATGGATTCATCGCTCATGGATTCACATACTCCCAAACTTATTTTATTTTACTCTTTCCCACGGGGTATTGTAAGGTTTACTTTTAATCTACTACTTTCTTTCACTGCTCCAATTTGGTTGAGTCTAACCAGTGACGTCAACAATCTATCCATATGGTGATTCCCCTATCTTTTGAGTGCTTCGGCATTCTATACTAAGCAATTCAAACCCACTAGTTATCTAAGCCCCATCAATTCAATCACAATTGTACATTTACTTTCTTATTTTGAAATTCATAGCTCATGATCAACCTCACCCTTTTTTGCTTTTTTCTTAACCCCTATAACGAGCTTTTAGTTGATAAATCCCCAACTTTAAAGGCTAAAGGGTACCAGGTTTCGAGATACACCAACAAACTTACTAACTTGAGTCAAGAAAGCTCTGAAGTGAGGCCTAGAATTAAACTAGTGCAATGCCCTGTTTTCTCTTTTTTCAAGGTAATTAAATGGGGCTTGGATCCTAACATACGGTCATTATATAGTTCATACTTGATAGTTAAAGACACTCCACACATATATTTTCTTTCTAATCAAGCACGGAATCAACACAAGTCTAGATTATCTTTTTTACCGGCTTTATTATTCTAAATTATACTTTAAGTGGTTCAAGGTTGTAATGAATCATAGGTTACGGGATTGAGCATCTAAGTTCTCTATTTCAACCTATGAGTATGAATCAACATTTTCTGTACAATGCCATACTAAGTTCTCGTGCATAAGTATTGTTACATTTTACAAGGATAAACAAAAATTTACTCAAACACATAACTTTGTTACAATTCATAAAGAAACACATATTTTCCAGTACATGTATCATGGCCGGCAAGACGATCTAACTCACACAAGCATGCAACACAACTTTAAAAAAAATTGCATAAATTATATATGTTAGGTTTTTAATGTAATTGGCAAGTCTGTGAACGAAAGGGATTTAAATTGATGCAAAAGTCAAGGAGTAATGTGCAAATAGTAGAAATTTGTGTTATATTAGGTCTAGGATTTGAGAATAGAAAAGATGGAAAAACGGTGTCGGAATATCGCTAGCTTATCCCCAAGGTTTGGCTCAAGCGTCGAAAAAAGAAACTGTGCCGCCTGCCTGTCGCCTCGCCTTCGCTCGACTGTCGCTCATCCCTTACTCGAGCAACAATGCTATTCAGGAATTTTTTAATTCATTTTTAAAAGCTTTTGTCCAACCCATTCATTCCTTAACCTAACCTATAAATACCAAACGCCACTGAACGATTTTTCTAAGGTTGATCATTGAGCAAACACTTAGTTTTTCATATTTTCTTCATCAATTACTATTCAACCTTCGTTATTCACATAGTGATCTGTTTTTGGAGGTGAGAAAAAGATCAATTTCAAAATCCAAATACCAAACTGTTGTTTCTTTCAAACTTGTTAGAGTTTCTAAAGATCAAGGGAAGGTGACTGGAGTTCCAGTCATTGAAGAACACGACATTCTTCGTGAATTCACATGAGATAGACGATTTCACAAAGCTGGAGTTGATGCAGGAACGCAATCCAGGAGAGTTTTGGAAACTGCAGCTGGAAGTTAGTATAGGAGCACAAAATTCAGGAGAGCTATTGGAATTGCAGTCAGGAGATCAGATAGTACGTGTCGTCGTATGGTCTAGTAGACTGTAAGTTATAAATCGTTTATAGTGGATTGTTGACTAGCAAAGTGCTTGAAGTTTCTACCCAGTTGGGATTTCTCCGTGATCATACCGTGTGTTATTTATTGCTTTATTTACTGTTTTTATATTCTACAGTATTCAAACATAGGATAATTGAACTGATTGCATAATCATCTAGAGATAATCAATTAATGACTTGTTGCTGATTAATTATAATTTTTTAATTTCGTATTTACACCTATTCACCCCCTCTAGGTGTAGTTCGGGTCGAATTTCTTACATTCAATTGGTATCAGAGCTTTATCTCGTTTCTTGACCCTTAATTAATTCTAGATGAGTCAGTTATTGTCTGTGCCTCTATTTTTCGATGGAAGCAACTATTGGAAAGTTCGAATGAGAGCATTCCTTAAAGCTTTGGATGAATGTATTTGGATTAGCGTTCAAACTGGGTGGACTCTACCTTCAACTACTTTTGTTGGTGTAGTTACACCCACTGATATCTCATGTTGGACTAAAGATGATCTAGCTGAGTGTAATTGGAACAGTAAGGGCATTCATGCCATGTTCATGGATGTGTTTGCTAAAGAGTTGACGAGAGTTTCGATGTGTGAGACGGCTAAAGAAATTTGGGACATCTTAGAAACCACACACGAGGGAACTAAAACTGTTAAAAATTATAAACTGTTAACATCTAGGTTTGAAGAAATTAGAATGAAGGACGATGAATCGTTCGATGAATTCTATGCGAATCTGAATGACATAGTTAATTCAAGTTTTAACCTAGGTGAAAAGATTCCCGAGTCCAAGATCATTAGAAAAGTCCTTAGATCCCTACCTGAAAGGTTTAGACCTAAAGTCACTGCTATTGAAGAAAGTAAGGATTTAGATGCAGTTAAGATAGAAGAACTCATAGGATCCCTTCAAACCTATGAACTAACCGTTTCTCAACCTAAAAAGGTTAAATCCATATCCATGAACACTTTTAGAGAAGAAGAGAGTGAGTATACTGATGCTGAGACGCTTAGGGACGACGAAATAGCTTATTTCGTTAAAACATTCCAGAAAGTGATGAGGAATAGGAGAAAGCCTCAAGAACGAAAAAATGAAGTTCTTAGTAAATTCGTAAAAGATAAATGTGAAAAGAATAATTCTAGTACTGTTAATAAGAAAACCTAATCTATTAGATGTCATGAACATCAGAGTTTTGGTCACTATAGGAATGGATGTCCTAATTTAAAGAAGAACTTGAATAACAAAAGGAGTAAGGCATTAGCAGTGACCTTGAGTGATGATGAATCAGATTTGAGTGCTTTGAGTGATACCTCTGGTGGTAAAGATGAACAAAATTTCTTGGCCTTCACATCTATAGCTACGATAGAATCCGATAAGGAAAGTGAAAAAGTTGAGATTGAAGAACGTAGTGATAAGTTAGAGGAAGAGTCTGAGGATGAGACTGATATTCACGAATCTTATCGTGAACTATTTCAGGAGAGTCTTAAAATAAAAAAAGGTCAATAAAACTATTTTGAAAAGGTAAACGAACTTGAAAGAGAGAGGAAAAAAAACTCATAGGTGACCTTCATGACTCTACCAAAAATCTGAATGAGTTGAAGCTTGTTAATGAGAACTTAAAAGCCAAAGTTAAATCCTTAAAAAGTGATCTTGAAAAATCTAATACTTAACTTCATTTGTTTACGAGTGGTACGTAGAAACTNGCTTGTTAATGAGAACTTAAAAGCCAAAGTTAAATCCTTAAAAAGTGATCTTGAAAAATCTAATACTTAACTTCATTTGTTTACGAGTGGTACGTAGAAACTCGACAATCTGTTAGAGATAAACAAGCCTGCTGGAAATAGGCATGGTCTAGGTTACGTTCAAAATGGTGATACCACTGCTAATACATCCAAGACCACGTTCGTCCTACCCACTAACAACGCTCGGAATGCTGTTAATCTTGAACCCAAGAGCATGAATATCTTTAGATCAAGACCTACTGGATAACGTAGGGTCAATCATCCTATTTACCGTCAACAACCTCTGAGTAGGTTTGAACCTAGTTTCATTCCCACTTGTCACCATTGTGGCGCACTGGGACACACAAGATCTAGGTATTGTAAATTCGTGGTTAGGAGTAAAAGTCAAAATTTCTCTAGCAATGTTGACTTTCTAGCTAATTAGGTTAACTATTTAACTGAGATGATGACTCATTTAACTCGGATCACTTCTACTTCTAAGAAGGTAGGTTTGGGTTAAGAAGAGTGATCTTTCTAGGTCGAATGAACAGCTAAATTGCTATATTGCCCACGTTGCACTTAAGGCTCAAAATAACTCTATGTGGTATCTTGATAGTGCATGTTCTAGACATATGTTTGGTGACAAAGCCTTGTTCTTTTCTCTCGATGATTGGAATGGTGGTATAGTTACATTTGGAGATGGGGCTACTGCACCTATCCTAGGCAAAGGTGTCGTTAATATATTTCGATTACCTGCTATCTCAGATGTACTTTATGTGAAAGGGTTAAAATCTAACTTGTTAAGCATTAGTCAAATATGCGATGCTAATTTTGAGGTTAGTTTTGTCTAGAAAATGTATACTGTGTATGACTCTACTGGTACCATTTTCCTTGAAGGTGTACGAACTTCAGACAACTATTATGGAGTTCTTCCTAATTCCAACTACGTGTGCAGTAGTGCCAAGATTGATGTAATTGAATTGTGGCATCAACGCCTTGGT
>CAIGRT010001609.1:0-10456 GCA_903798405.1 Fraxinus platypoda
CCATCTTTCTGTTGGAAAGTTTGAATTTTCAATTTTATTTTCGCTACTTTCACCGATGGAAAGAATTTGTTGCAGAATTTTCTGGTCGGTTTTTCCCATGTAGTAATGCTTCCATGAGGTTCGGTGTCTAACTACTCTAATGCAGCATCTCTCAGTATGTATAGAAATAATCGCAACTTAATAGCGTCTTCATTAACCCTCGGAGCATGGAAATTCTGACAATTTTTGAGAAATTTCGAGATATTGTGTTCGGATTTTCATGAGGTAGCCCGTAGAATTGGAGAGTGTTGCTCATCGAATTGATCTACTCTGCCCTTATTTGAAAATTATTTACCCCGAAATTTGGATACACAATATTGGAGCTCGAAGGCGCGGCTATGGGCATCAATAACATTGAAACTGGCAAGTCTCTTTCATTTATTTCTCCTCGTTTCTACTGTTGATCCCATGACGCCGCTACTCTTACGGCCACTTGTCCAATTGGCTGAATAAGAACAGGAATATTTTGATCGTCAGCCATTTATGTTGCTGTTTTTGTTTGTGTTCCTTGCGTCTTCGTCTGAAAGTACGTTATATTTCCGAATCAAACGGTTCAAGATCGTCGCATTGGGTACAGAGCATACAACGAACACCTTTTTCTATAATAAAAGAAAAAAAAAATCAAATAACAGTTAAAAATAAAATAAACTAAGACTAAAAGTAAATAGTCACCGACAGCGACAGCGACGTCAAAAACTTGTTGCATTTTTTTATATCGCAAGTGTTCGATATCATAACAAGCAGTATAGTGGACATTTGAGTCAGGATATCGTTCCTACGAGGACTAAACTGCAGGACTTAATCTAATTTTTCTAACTCTTATTTGATAAAAGCAAGTAAAGAATTATGATAGTTGTGATTATTATTATTTTTTAACTACTTTTCACTACTTGAAAATATCAAATTTTGCAAACAACGGTTGATTGAAGATTCAAATATGGGATAAATATCAGGGCATAACAATTTCATCTATTGATCACCTTAATTCTCAATTCAAGATTCATAACCTAATGTAGTGTTCGATTGAATTTTTCTATTGTATTCAATTTACCCTTCTCGGGTTCTCATTGAGCCTATTTAACTAATTAAATTACATATGTCTATGTAAATCAACATTACTTAAACAAAACATTATTTCTAAGAATTCATATTACGGCCGCAATAATTAGTATATGTATCTCTACACGTTATACTAATTTATCGAATTTTACTATATGGTTTAAATTCCAAACTCACCTCTCGATTCGTAAGAGACTCACATAATCACCAAATTAGTGATCAATTAATTCAATGCATTAAACTAACACAATATACTAATTTATCGAATTTTACTATATGATCTAAATTTCAAACTCACCTCTCGATTCGTACGAGATTCACATAATCATCAAATTAGTGATCAATTAATTCAATGCATTAAACTCATAGTAAAACTAACACATATAAGAATAAATCACAAAAATCTTGAATAAAAGAATAAAGGATCACAAGTGGACTAAATTGTTTGCCCTAATATGAAAATTAGTTACTCATAATGTAAAAATAAACACAAACAAAAAATTGTCTTTGAATACATCACCGAATTATTTGAATAAATCCTCCTTGCAGCCGTTTTCTGTGTATATATATTATTTCCCTTTGCAACCGCGTTTTCTGGTATATATATTCTTCCCCTTGCAGCCACGTTTTCTGGTATATATATTCTTCCAGCCGCAGCCCTCTTCTCCCCTCTTTTCTGTGTGTATGCATGCGTGTGTGTATATATATCTAGACGCAAGTTTTGACTTCAATGTAAAATTTCAATTTTTTTTTCTGCCTCTCTGTATGTAGCCATGTATGTATCTAATATATAATATACGTTCAGCCACCTTTTTTTTTACTTCAAAAATAACCAATCCAATTTCTTATCTCCTCTCCGTATTTGTAATCTCATTTCTTTCCCAACAGTCGTTTTCTTTCTCCTCTCCCCTGCGTTTATGTATTTAATATAATATATATAGATATAATTTTGGGCCTCCAATTCAAAGTCATTAATGTTATATTATCCTTCAAATCCTTCATTTTTCAAAGTATGAAATTTGATCTCCAAACTTTGCATTCAATAGCCAATTTAGTCCCCGTACTTTGGATTTTTTTTATTTTTTTTTTGCTATTTTGCATTCTTTTCTCCAATTCTTTACAAATATAAAGTTTTACCTATAAATGTAATACAATATAAATTAGTTATAATTTTATCCAGATGACAATAAAATATCATCATTTAGGGTCTCGAATAAGTGTAGAAACTACACTTATCAGGAGTGCACGACAAACTCTAAAAATACCACACTGATGGAAACAAGTTCAAAATTCACATAAAATAAAGGAAACAATATTTTTCCAATAAATCCAACCTAATTTGGGTATTAAAAAAAACCCAACAAAAGATGTACGACTTTACTCTTAACATGGCTCCACAAAATTATGGCTCGTTTCAGAATATTACTTTTGATATACTAAATTGATGTTTGAGTTGTTTGGTCTATAATACCATATTAAAATCCAACCTAATTAGGGCGTGTTCGGTAGAGATTAAAATCGGATTAAAATTGAAAAACTAGTCGTTATTGTTGACTTTTATTAGACGAGTGAGACCCAATAACGACTATGTTTTCAATTTTAATTGGATTTTAATCCTAGCCAAACATGCTCTAAGTATTGAAATTCCTTCTTAATAAGTTAAGATTATTAAAAGGGGTAGCTCAACCCTTTTCTTGAGTATAATTTGGTTATTTAAGGGCTCAAGTCTCAACCCTTTTGTTGAGTACATTTTTTATATGTAAGGGAAGTGAATTTTACTGTTACAAATTGGATGTTATGATAAAAGAAATAAAATCTTGTCAATTTTACATGTCAATCTTGAAATTTGCATGTTCATTGAACTTTTTAATCGGATCGAATGTCTCTTTTGAGTTTAATTAATATGATACCTTATTAAATTTGTGCTTTCATATTAAAATGTCAATCTTGTTAAGCAGAATAATCGAAGCCTTTAATTTATATTTTGGTGTTTAACGAATATGGAATTAATCCCAAACAATTCTTATAGGCCATACACACAATGTTAGCAGGCTTCCTGACAAATAATTTATTGTGTCCATTACTCTCCTTTATTATTTGTCATGTATACTGCAATAAAATCTACGTTTCTCCATGTAAAATTTAAAAATACAAATACCGATTATGTTCATGATCGACTAAAATAATATTATCGTATTTTCTTGATTAACCCTTTTTACAGATGATGTGCATTCAAATAGGGCCTTGCATTTCCACTTAACTTTGTGTATTTAAGTTATTTATGTGACTAAAATTCTTTTTGAAGACAAGTCAAGGTTCGGTTTGTACTCATTGGGACCATGTCTAACTACCCTATTGTTCCTCTAATAACATGGTAGGGTCTCGTCAATCAAAATTATGGTTCGTAGAACCAAATTTTTATTAGCTATACGTGCTGATAATTAATCTAGATTGGGAACTAGAATCAATATGATTTTTAAAATTTTGATTATTATTTTTGGGTACTTGTATATTTTTATAAAAATCTATTAAAATTCTTAATCAAATTTGAAATAAAGGTAGAACACTTGAAGTTGCTATCTTCACAACAAAGAGAGATTTCAAGAACCAGTGGAAAGTGAAAACCTGTCCTGTCATTACCTGTATAAGATGAGAAGTTTCAAGCCTCGACATCGACAATCATGTGGCCCGTGGCCTCTGTATCAAGATAGTACTTTGGATCTGCTGGAATGTTCAGCAACATGGCTGAAAATTGATGTGCGTGAGGATCGTCCTGATAGATAAATACAATCGATGATAAAATTAGATTACTTACACTTATTAAAGCAAGAACCCTAACCTGGGAAATTCCAAGAGATTTTGTTATGTCTGTAGTTATATCTAATTTTAATTCATCTAGTTCACGTATAGCCTACTCGTGGCCTTGCTAACAGCTCTTTGTTCAATTCTATTCCTATTTCTTGATTCTATCTCGTCTCATCAGTCATTGAAGAAAACTATCGTTACAAGCATGAAAAGAGCAAATTCAATCTCTCACCTGGTCAGCAATGCCTCATTCATTCCTATAGTTTACCCCATGTCTGGAAACAAAAACAAAGGAAGAAAAAAGATGATAGGCAAATAGGGGCGACGCAGCTTACGTTTCGTTCTAATACGGCCTACTACTTCATTTGAATTTGGATCTTCTAATATAATTTTAAGCTAATCTAATCATATCAGCGTTCTAAAATATGCGCATATGTTTGAGGCGTTTTCGAAACGCCTCACGTATGGGGTATCTGTCTAATAATGTAGTCAACCCATTTCGCTGACCTTATATGTACACTTAAATGCCAAACTGATTATATATTTATGTTAAAAATTGTGTCAAAATTAGCCTAACAAAGTCCAACCCATATTTATAACTTAAAAAGGTAAATTGAGTCCAACAAAATATCAAATCTGCTCACATTACTCAAGTCTATGAATTATATACAAAAACCTGTAAGGTTTTGACGTCTAAAAAAATCCAAAAGCAAAACAAATTTTTTGTAGAGTTGCAAACTATCTATGCTAGCCCGGGCCTCTTTCTTCGGTCTTCCTTTAGTTTTACTAGCAAGTGATGCTACTAATGTAGAATCTTGGATTGTAGAGGGTTATGATGATGAGGGTGAGGAGGAGAATGATGGGGTTGAGAATAATATCTTACAACATACAAGAGGTACAAGAAATGATCAAAATNTAAAAAAATCCAAAAGAAAAACAAATTTTTTGTAGAGTTGCATACTATCTATGCTGAGCCCCGGCCTCTTTCTTCGGTCTTCCTTTAGTTTTACTAGCAAGTGATGCTACTAATGCAAAATCTTTAATTGTTGATGGTTGTGATGATGAGTATGAGGTTAATAATAATGTCTTAGCATCTATGAGAGACAATAAAAATATTCAACTTGAAATAAGGAAGTCCAATGAAGATGATTTTTCATCGGATGACAAGGAAGATAATTTGGATGAAGAAGACGATATTGAATTGAAATTAGATAAAGATTTGACAACATTTATGATTTTTGAAGTCGGTGTTCGTGTCTAATCTAATTATAGAATTTGATTACCAAGAAATTATCATATTTATGAATGATTTTAAGCAATACATTTTTGTTGAAAATTTGAAGAATATGTATAAAGTTAAAGTAATTGTAGTATTTATGATTTTTAGCAGTATATATATATATATAGTTTAAAGATTATGTATAAACTTCAAAGAATGTTTTATTTTATTTATTTATTAGTTTAGAATATTAAAAATTAGAAAATGCATAACTACGCATATGATTCGCATAGGCATGCATTTGCTGACAATGCTTGATGCTCTACTGAAACGCATTGTCACGCATTATGCATTTTAGAACATTGAATAATATACATGCACATGTTTTTTTATGATCAATCCATAATGAAATTTGTTTCAAACAAACACATCTAATAAAAAATAATTTACCAAAATGCGGAGGTTCGTGTGATTTAGCAAGCTTTACAATGCAACATCATTTATAGTATTTTTTCTAAAAGTTCGTATTCATTCGTGTTTTTTTTAAAAAAAAGTTCATATCCATTATATAAATTAAAATAAATATTGACAAACTAAAAATTAGTTAGGGAATACAGTGCTAAATTTCTAATAGCTATTACTTTTTTGTACAATCCTATTGAATCTATTCGAAGAGCAATAACGCAAATATTCTATTTATTCATCATTAAATGCACTTACTCCATCATAAGTAAAAGAATGCAAAACAACCCAATTTTCATCTTCATAAACATTTCAATTGAAAGTGAGTTGGAATAATTAGCATTTAGATCCCTATTGTGATAGCAAACCTGAGAATGCATAACATAAAAACTTGTGTAAATGATTAATGGAGTAGAGTCTCTCTAGTTAGCCCGACCCAAATTTACATCTCTTGTTGTATGGGTTATTCCATCTTTTTACTATTTGAGATTTTGTCAAGAAATGGAAAATTAATTCGAGATTTTATAGTGCATTAAATAATGAAATTGATAAAATTAATATCTCAAAATAAATCTAAATTTACGACACAAGATATTTTTATCGAATTTTCAATTTAGCCAAGGATTTCATTGATGAAACTCAGTGCATGTTTAACGCCCATTAATTTATTTTAGGGATAATTGCAATTGAGGCTCCAAACATTTCAAACAGTGGCAGACCCCCTAACCTTTCAATCGTTGTAGCTGTCACCCCAAACTTTTCAAATCGTAACAGCTGAGACCCCAATGGATGATTTTCATCCAGTCTGTCGTTAGTTAATCCAAAAAATTAATTTTGACCACATTTTAATCAATTTTAAAAAGGCAAAACAGTAATTTAATATTTTTCCATAAAATAATTAAAAATTTAAATCAAAAACCAAATAAAATAGAAAAACTATCTTCTTCATCAACCCCACCCCACTCCAACCCCCTCAACCCAAAACTAGAAATTTGCCACCAACCACCATTGTCGCCTCGCCATCTTTATCAACCACTGTAGCAATCACAGATGTCGAGCCATCTTATCTAGCCACAGCCGCATTAACCAATTGATATTAATTTCACATAAAATTCCAAATTCACCACCGACAATGCCGAGAGATTCAGATCTACATCAAACACAATCCACCCGAAATATCGATAATTCAGAGTCTCCAAAAAAAAATTCATAGGCTGCAAATTGATAAACACTAAAATAGGCAGATCCAAAAGTTGAAAATTTTGAGAAGACAATTACCGAAAATGGATTGACTTCAGGTTCTTCCTCGTCAAATGGATTAGGATCATTTCTCCGATTCATTTTGCCAACAAATTTGCAGATAAATGTTGCGGAAATAAACTGATTGTATTGTATTTACGTATGCATACAAATACGTTTAGAGAGAGAAAGCACTACGAGTGTGCTTTTTGCTTGCTTTGGGGTACAACGCGGGATTTGTGAACTTCAATGGGAATGAAATTAGGTTCCATAATTGGCATTGTGAGAAAGAAAAATTACTAGTGAAACTAGATAAATTAGGTGGTCGATGGAGATGGCGACGATGGTGGTCGGTGGCCAATTTTTAGTTTTGGGTTGAGGGGGTTGATGAAGAAGATAATTTTTCCTTTTTCCTTTTTTTTTCCTTTTTGATTCAAGCTTTTAATTATTTTATCGAAAAAAATATTAAATTACTGTTTTGCCCTTTTAAATTGATTAAAATGTGGTCAAAATTAATTTTTGGGTCAACTAACAACAGATTTTTAAAACCGTCCATTGGGGCCCTCGCTGTTACGATTTGAAAGGTTTTGGGTGATGGTTGCAACAATTGAAAGGTAGATGAAAGTCTATCACTGTTTGAAATGTTTGGGGCCTCATCTGCAATTATTCCTTTATTTTATGATTTGCTACAAGATTATTTTCAACCGTACATTCACACAATAAAATATTCTACACGTATAACAAAAAAATTTCCCTACTTTTTAACCACACATTCTCCTAAAAATCACTATTCAAAATTCTTTTTCTACAATAATGATTGTCAAACAGGCCCTAAACCAATAAATAATTAGGCTGAATACTTTTATTTCATTCAGTGCAATATCGGGTAATATAGCGCATGTAAAATTTTGATTTTTAATGGAAAATTAAAATGTTGATTACATTAATTTGTAAATAAGCTTTAAAAAAGTAACACTTTTTTCAAACCACCTTATTTATCAATTTTCCATTTAAAATTACGTGTTACTTATAAAAATTTCCCTTAAACCACTCAAGCTAGCTCTTCACCTAAAAGGGTAGATATCAAAAATTCATGGCCAATTTTAACAATGAGGATATCATTGATCACTAATGCTACTCAAATACGGTTGGGGACAGGAAATTTAAACAGTGGTTGAAGCACTTAACATTGAGGATATCATTGATCACTGATGCTACTCAAATAGGGCTGGGGACGGGGAATTCTAGCCCTGTTTGAGTAGCAGAGCTCGTCATTGATTGAATTGCAATTGAGAACTTCGATGTGTTTTTCTTGTACTAACATTATCCCTATACTAGAATCCGCATGGAAATGTATGTAATAAGGTTTTCTTTGTATTTGCAACTTCTTAAAGAATGATATAATGTAAAAATAACTTGCCAAATGAAGACGAAACATTCATTTTGGTGGGGATTTTGTCAATCATCAAAGATCAAAAAATAATAATTTTGATATTAAACATCAAACTTCAAAGTATGCTTGTATCAAAGATCATTTTGTAAAATAAGACTTTAAACTGGAAGACGAGGAGTCGTGAAAAGACAAACATAAAGTAGTCCAAATATTAATTCTCCTTTTCCAACTCATTTATTTGGCAAAACTAAAACTTATATTTCTTGAATTCTTCATAAATATATTTCTCCAAAACACTTAGGAACAGTTATATTATTAAAATCGAGCTACTACATGTGACAACTACATCTCATATCAAAAGATTTAAAAAGTCAAATCATGATCTATGTATTTATGTCGTATCTCTATATATTGATAAGCTCATATTAATTATGCAAAGAAGAATTCAACACTCAAAATTTTGTTTTTCAGTTCTAAAATAATGACACAAGTTGCTGCGCAGATATGTATAAATAAATTTCAGCTGGAGTCCGTAATTTTTTTTTAGAAATTTTTTTACCATCGAGCGTGTTGGGTTTTGACAATCAATAAGTCCCGGGTAATGATCTTAAACCGATGTTGGATAAATTAAATATCGGCACCTAAGATTGATGACCCGACTCGAAAACTATTTAGGACCATTTGAAGCGACCTAATTTTAGTTAGAGATGCTCATGGCCCGTTCCACTCCTTTGGAAGGCTTATGAGAATTGACCCGCTACTCTGTTTATTTGGCCCATATATTGGATTGGACTTGGCTCACTCTCGTACCTAAGGTTACCTATATATTGTTGCCTTAGTCTTGATGTTCACTTGTGTTTTGCCCTTGTTTCTTGAAGAAAATGGCTTCCCCTCTCTTTTCTCTGCTTTGTGCTCCACAACTGCCTTCTCTTCTTGGCCTTTGTGGCTGCAAAACACCTTCTCTTTTGTGTCCTAAGTGGGTACAATAAAAAACAACCGGAGTGTGGAATAGTTGAAGGTTTTGGGTTGAGATTTTGGGTGGTTGATAAGGTTGAGATTACAGATTAGTATATTGAGTCCAGAAATACACCTTGGTGGCCATCCTTCCGCGACAGAGCGAATTTTCCGTTCGGTTGCGCAGAAGCCTCAAGATTGGAATTTACGTGGTGCTACACTTGGTTTATTTCCACGGACAGTTTAGAGTTGGAACTATTAAAAAAACTGATTTGATTTTTTTTTTTTTTTTTTTCAAAAATTTCAATTCATGCGGCCAAACAAAATGCAGTTATGTTAAGTGAATTCCAAACATCAAAAATAAGGAAGGGTTTATGAATGGATCAATCGTAAAGCCTCCTTTAGATGATATTCTCTACGGCGCTTGGAGAAGATGCAATCATGTGGTCTCTTTGTGGATTATCAATTCCATTCCAAAGGAGTTATACCCCAGTGTAATGCACAAGGATTCTGCAAGGGAGATCTGGATTGAACTCAGGAATCGCTATAGCCAAAGTAATGGTCCTCGCATATATGAACTTAAGAAAAAAAAATTGCTTCGATTTCCCAAGCAAATAGTTCTGTCAACTCTTATTTCAATCAATTCAAGGGACTTTGGGAAGAGTTGGACAAGGTCTATTTCTTAGTAGCAAATTTGATCTATACCTTAAAAGGATTTTGTGATGCATATTGGGCATCATGCTTGGATACAAGAAGATCTGTTACACGCTATTGCATATTTTTGGGGGATTCACTAGTGTCTTGGAAGTCGAAGAAGCAGCACATGGTTTCAAGATCATTAGCTGAAGCTGAATATCGGTCCATGGCAGCTGCAGTTTGTGAGTTAAGTTGGTTGAAGAACATACTTAGTGATCTAAGTGTTGTACATACGAAAGCATCGTTACTTTTCTGTGACAATCAATCTGTTATACATATAGCTAGCAATCCAGTATTTCATGAAAGAACGAAACATATAGAAATTGATTGTCATCTTGTAAGGGATAAAGTGTATGCAGGAGAAGTAAAGATGTTGCACATGGCGTCACAAGGTCAATTGGTGGATTTGCTTACTAAACCTTTAGGGGGAACAAAATTCAAGTAATTGTTAAACAAGATGAGAATATTGAACATACATTCTCCATCATGAGGGGGAGTATTGAGCTGTATTAGCATAGGGGTATTTAAGTCCTTGTACATTGTGCACAAAGTACAAACAGTTTTGTTCTAAGGAGAAGACATGTAGGAAG
>CAIGRT010001644.1:0-10290 GCA_903798405.1 Fraxinus platypoda
CTGCACATAGTACCTTCTGTGCATTCGTACAAGCCATGTGTCGAAAGTTGCGCTCCAGACCTCTAATCCATTCCTCAACAGCCATGGGTCGGAACCACCATCGAAAGTAGGAGGCTTGTACCTACGAAACTGCTCAACCACTGAAATAGCACCAGGTACAAACGGAGATAAGCCTTGTGATGGTGGCTGCGTGTTTTGTGGTGGAGGCGCTTGATTTTGTCTGCTTAACTCTTGTACCGCTTGTAACAAATCGCGCACCAAATTTGTATGGGTAGGTGGTGCCATTTCCTAAAGAATTTAATTTAAAGTCATGGTCACATACTAGTACCAAGTCTAACATATTTTACCTATATTATCGTAATACGTATCATAATTTGAACTAGAAAGTAAATTGCATGTCTTAAGAATTTTAAACATAGGCATTTCAAAATATTTAAGTTGTACAAAAGATTTAAATAAATTCTTCTCCTTACCCAATTACATACCTTAAAGTCGTCGGAGGGGGGGTGTCGATTGGTGGTTGTTGAGTGCCAACGATCATTCACATATTTAATAACTTTAAATTGTCATTATTCTTAAGTTCAAATATAAATTTTTAACAAACATTAAACATGGAAATGACTAAGCAAATAAATATCTTATTACACGTAACATTATATATATATATATACACACACAAATACCATGCATAATTAGATTAAACAACTAAGTACTTATTTCACATAATGATTTAAATTAATCTAATTCTCACATAAATATTCATATATAAATATAATAACAATCATTTGATATATTTCATTTAAAATAATCCACCATTTAAAATAGTCAATCAAAGGAAAATATATATATGACCGTCACCTTAACTCTTCAAATAAGGCCCTGTCTGGGCCAGCTAGAAATCAGCTTAAAATTAAAAATTGGACCGTTATATT
Organism: Fraxinus platypoda; assembly: GCA_903798405.1. Lineage (NCBI taxonomy): Eukaryota > Viridiplantae > Streptophyta > Magnoliopsida > Lamiales > Oleaceae > Fraxinus > Fraxinus platypoda. The sequence continues at coordinate 933 of CAIGRT010001644.1, forward strand.
TGCAACGGTCCAAAAACCCCAATAAGTCAATTGGACCATTTTTTTTTCCTTTCCTACCCTGCAGCTGTCCGTGGCATTACAGTGGATAAGACAACCCACCTACCACACAAATTGCCCAACCTCAACATGACTCTACCCTTCATCCTCCACCAACAACAGCAACGGGGATTTATACTATTTGAGCTCCGTCAATCGTCGACTGTAGCCGGGAGAAGCGTTTGACCGTATTCACCGGAAAAAATTGGGATGTGCAAGTCTCTGAGCTGCCGGTGATTGTCGAGAACTTACACTGACGGAGAAGCCCACGAAAGCACTCACCCTGTAGCCTGCTTCTACTTGCATAAACTTCTTCGTGCTTGCTGGCTTCTTCTCCTCCAGCCGTGGTGAAGTGGGTCCAGTTCTTTATTTCCCTTTCCCGCATCTACAGCAGTTTCCCCCAAAATTGAATTCGGCCCAGACACGCCGTCACCTACCGCATCAACCTAAGGCTTCACCTGGACTTGCTACCGGCCACAGCAGCCAGAAAATCGTGACGTGATACAAGAAAACATTTCGGTGCTCCCCCTTCATCTTCATATTAGAGTTCAACATTTTAGAAATTTGTGATGGATTAGTTGGAACCTTCTTGGGTAAGTTTTATTCCCTTTTGCAATTACAGTGGAGTTCGCCGCTATTTTCAAACTCTTGAACAAAATTCTCTCGTGCTTGGGTAATTATGTCATGCTTCAACAACATTTTAAAACTCTTCTTCAATTACAGCAGAATTTCCAATGGGGTAACTCATCGACCTCGACCGGCCTTTCGGTTCACGACCATAGGGTGCCACGGAAGAATGCTAACTGGAATGCATATGACACAAACATCTTCATGGCTGCCTGCGAGTCCGTAATTGCTGACGAACACAGGAACGACAAGTGTTTCACCAAGCACGGCTGAAAGACAATAATTAACCTGTTCAGCACCACTTCCGACCACGATTGGAACAAACAACAGCTAAAAAATCGTTGGGATGCCCTCCGTATGAAACACAAACGATTCGAACAATTACTCAACTGCAGTAGCATCTCATATGACCCAACAACTGGCAAGATTGGCGCATCGGATGAGTGGTGGGCTCGAAAAATTAAGGTACCCTCCTGTCATTAACCTGAAGTCATTGCTCACGATTTTTGTAATATGTGGAACCAGTGTTGGATATTATAAGAAATTCTTAAAGAAGTATTTTGTTGGTGTAGGTGACTGAAATTTGATACTTCTTCTGCAGAATAACAATTTTTCCTCTTGTCTAGATTAATGTAAAAAAATGAATTCAAAGTGTGTAAGCATCTACATATACCGAAGACAAGAATCCAAGCAACTATAAGACTAACTAAGCAGTTTACTATACAGTTTGAACCTGCATCAATAGAGACTGCATACAGAATTAGGACATGGTTAGTTCATTTTCATGTTTTCTTCTATGTTCATGGGATATTGTCATCAGTAGTTCACACCCATGTGATGACTTCTAGCAATCTATGACATTGAGTTGGTGATTTTCACATTAAGAAAAGCCATGACTGTATATACACAGGACTCGGTAATGCACAATAATTTTCAGCAATTGTAAGCATCCCTTCATTCCTTCCTCATCTTTTAAAGCCACTAGCCCATTACAATTATGTTTCAGTTCTGTGTCCAATCATGTTAACAACTACTTGGTACAATGACCTTGTGTGTACATGCCACTCATACGTTCTTCTGTATCATTTGATGTGAACAGTGATGTTACTTGTCATGTTTTTGCACTGGCCTCATATTCCGATCGGCGTCAATCCTAGCCCAGAGCTCAACTCCACCTCCCTCTCTTCTTTTTCTTCTTCTTCCTCTTCATGGAAACCCCACAAAAATCTCAATTCCTCTCAAACCCTCCGGCGGTACATAAAGAAGCCGTGGGAAATTGCTGGCCCGTCTGCCGATCTGGAGTACAGGTTGGCGGTACCCAAGGCTACCGAGTACCGGGTCTTTTGCCCCGCCACTGTCCCCGTTCTGAGGTAAACTTTTTGCATAACTAATTTTCCAATGGCATTGGGGAAGGCCTTCATCCTCAATTTGATATTACTAAGATTGCTAAACCGTACGTATATTTTAAAACATCAAGGCATCCAATAAGTAATGTATTGCATACCAATCGTTTTTTTATCTTTGTTTGGCTTACATTTACAATGAAATGCAGCTATGCTCAAGAACTATTGAAGTTTCAAGAAGTTGGTATTCAAGTTATTGTACACGTAAATTCTTAAGATTTTTTAGTGTCCTAATAGATCATTGCAAAATGTGATAAATAAGGCAAGTGTAAAAATCCAAGTGATTTTAGGAGATTCTGTTTGCTTTATCAAAAATATATAGCCTCACGAGAAAATGAAAGATTATTTCCTAATGGAAAAACACTTCGTGGAGAACCAAGAGAGATTGAAGCCTCAGGAAGAGAAGACCGATGAGGATAGATCCAATGTCCATGATTTGCGTGGTTCACCAATGAGTCTCTACTCTTACTTCTCTCTTTACTCGCCGCCATCAGAGTTTCTCCCTTAGGTTTCAATCCCATCATTTCTCTCTCTAAAATCACTAAAATAACTCTTGCATTCTCAGATGTGTTTCTCTCCGCCAAATTTTTAATCTGTGGAGTCGCATCTCATTATTGTTATTTTTATATGTTTGATTATGTAAATTGTTATGACCAACTAATTATTGTTTTTATTAATTCATAGCAATGACTTAACGAGAATATATATTTTACGATTCTCATATTTTTTTGTTTAATTATGCAAATTGTAGGGATCAATTCACGAAAGATGATATTGAGGTGTATGCGACTGTATTGAATAAGTCGAGCGGTGATCTATACCCTAATACCAGTAAGTGGTGAGAAAGTGTTTCCTTGGAGCTTGCAGCCAAAGCTGTACTTCGATAGATTCTATATTAACTCTGAATCTTAAATGTATTCATTCCAAAAAATTATATGTTAGAAGAGATTCTATTTCATTGATGCGCGAAGGTGATCAATCATCAATGCGGCTAGAAAAAGCTTAATCAGGGGAATTGCTTGAACTCTTCTTTGTTATTTTTGTATTTTCCTTTCTCTCATACAAACTCGCACGTGTACAACAGTTTTCTGTTCATCTTTTGATCTTAAATATATATTTTTTTATCTAGGGCTTCAAATGTATAAACCTCTCAACTCTCACTCTCGTCTGCTTCTTTTCCAAACTCTAGCTCAAGAAGAGTTGTAATTTTTGGTTTTTGAGTGGTTGACGAATTCGAGCAAGAATGTTATTGCTGTTCAAAACCCCTGTTTGGTTTCTCCTTTTGAAAATGATGGATAAATGTAAACTATTCAAAGTTGAAGTATTTTTGTTCATAATTTTTTTTTTCTTAATTCTCCCCTTTTCATCTATTGTTGTACTTTATAATTCATTTTCTTTAATGTATGAATAATTTTTAATTCAAGATGGAATACTTCACTTGATTTCAGGACCGGGGAAAGTTCTCTACTGTAAATTTAACTACGTGTCATTTTTCTTAATCTGTTTAGATTTATATATAATGTATATGTCTTTAATTATGCATCAAATTTATTAATGTTGCTAGAAACAAATGGGGGTAGTTTTAGGCTTATTTCCTGTTTTAATACCATATATATGGTTGTAAAATTTGATTCTGTTACATTATCAAGCTGAATATTTTCTTTCATTGTTTAAAAACTTTATCATGTCAGGCTATAGCCGAACTATATGTGATTGACAGACAACATGAGAAAGCTTTTGCCTCTATGTTGATGTAAGTCATTCATGACTTATTTGATTACTATCATGTCTCACTAAATGTATCCATAATGTGTCGAGGATGTTTTACCTATTTTTTGCTTTGTGTACTTGTTGCTTTCTCCATTACAATTAGTTCACCGCATTAAAATGATACTATTTTCTGTAACTATGCCCTCAGGCTTAGAAGCAATGTTTGCTGCTCTTGGAAACTTTTTCCCCGATTTGTTTCTATATTTCTTTTTTGGTGGATTTTTTTTTGTTTTGCTCAACCCGGATAGCCTAAATTCTTTTTACCGTTAAAAACCTATATGGTCAAATGAGTTATTAAATTTCTATTTGCTTTTCTGTTGTGGTTGTAAGAAATTATTGGTCCTCAATGTAAATTTGTTTGGTGCCTTCTTCATTTTCACTTTTGGATAGTTTTTTATATTCATTGTGGTCCAATAAATTTTTGAAGAGGAAATTAAAGATTCATGTTTTGTGATTATTAGTAAATGTGGTTTTGTGATGGAAGTTTAGAAGTTACTTTTCTATGTTGAATGTTTCCCACCAATGGGCTCAAGTCTTGTACCACAGTTGTCATACAAGTTTTGCTATTTATATGCTTTTGAGTTGAGATGACTTATTTGACAAAACGACATATTCATTTACATGGTTGAATGCCCAATTGTTATACTGCATAATAAACATTCATGTCATATGCCACGAACTTGATTTCATGAAGCAATATCTTCTGAAAGTATTCCACGGTTTCCTCTGTTTGCACGCATCATAAACATGATACCTTTTGATTAAAAAAATAAGGTTTTNTGAAGCAATATCTTCTGAAAGTATTCCACGGTTTCCTCTGTTTGCACGCATCATAAACATGATACCTTTTGATTAAAAAAATAAGGTTTTAACTACAATACTGTTTCACTTGTACATGGATAATGAAATATGTCTTCTGGTGGTTGATGTTTGTTTCATTAAGCTTTTACAACCACACTATTAAGTGGCCAACTACGCTTGTAGCACGTGCATTGCACGTGCATCTGACTAGTATTGAAAAAAGGGGGAAGATAAAGTACTAGGACTAGGAAAAAATGAATGTGATTATCGTATACCACGGTACAAATGCTAGTTTAATCTCAATATTCTACAATCCAACTACATACAAATATATTTGTGTACGCAATTAATTATATTGAAATACTGTTCGCGAAAACATTCGTAGACCATAAACAAAGACTCTTATTATTAAGAGTTTTTAATCAGGCCGTATTAGGTAGGGTCGAACTGGCATGACTTGATTTTGGACAAGTGGCAATGGTTGTCCCTTGCCAAGCATGTCTCACAAGATTTGCATAATATGTCCTCCATTTAGTTACATAAATGAGAATAGAAGGATCATGATTTAGCATATTGAGACATGGGTAGTCAAAATCATTAGACATAATAGAAAAACAACATTTATTATTTTACAATACATTCAATCAAAATAGATTAATAGATAAAAAGGAGTACATGTCAAACATGTTTGACTTCCACAATGTAGTCTCCATGTTGAGATCTGTTGAGAAAATTAAAATGATAGAAACTAGAAATTGAAAGGATAGAGCCTGCTGGAATGGTACGGAAGAAGATGAACATTTCATTCATTCAACTTGAGAAATTACATTGCATACTAGTCTATTTATAGAGAAAAAACAAACTATCTAACAAACTAACAGGAAGAAGGATCTAGAAGAAGAGCTGGAACGTGTGAGCTGATGTTGCTGCTGATCTGTTGAATATGCAATTTCAACACCCCCCCTGAAGATGGAATATTTTGATCTTGGAGAAAAGAACACAAATGCAGCAGAAGCCAATGGAAGAAAGCAGTCTGGAGATGAGCTGGAGAAGATGCTGGGAACATGCCAGCAGAGAAGCATTCCAGAGGAAAAAAAACAGCAACATAAAAATCGGAATACATGAGCATCCATGGCTCTGAAACCGGGGATTTGCTGGAGAAAAACTTCATCAACATTGATGAGTGAAAGAAGAACTGGAAATTGCTAAACAAACTCCAGCAATGATTGAAAGTAAAACCACTAGTGCAATCCCTCTTGCCAGTGGGAACTTTTGTCAAACACCTTGAAGGAAAGCTCATCATCTAGAAAGCTGTAGATTGAGAAATACTTCGAGTAAGCCAAATTAATGTCAGGTGCAGCAGTTAACTGAAACTTCAGATTTCTCAGCTCCACGACTCAACACCTTGGTGGACAAATCACCAGGGAAAAAAATGAAAATCCGATGAAATTTGAGTAGATTTCTTCATTCTAGATTCGATTATTGAAGAAGAAGGAAATAACAGAGAAGAAAATGCAGACGGAAGTATCATTATGCTCTGATACCATGTTGAGAAAATTAAAATGATAGAAACTGGAAATTGAAAGGATAGAGCCTGCTGGAATGGCACGGAAGAAGATGAACATTTCATTCATTCAACTTGAGAAATTACATTGCATACTAGACTATTTATAGAAAAAAATAGCTAACAAACTATCTAACAAACTAACAGGAAGAAGGGTCTAGAAGAAGCTAGAATCTGGAAGCTGGAAGAAGAGCTGGAACGTGTGAGCTGCTGATCTGCTGAATATGCAATTTCAACAAGATCCACAACTTATTTTTGAAGACGTAGTCTCCAAATAGATTATTTATTTTAAATACATATCCACGCAGAATCAAGCAACTGATTCCTTGATGAAAGACTTTTTGGGTGTCGCCGCAATCATCAGTCTTCTCACCAATTTTTATTTCCATTGTGGTGGATACTGCAACAAATCAAATATAACATCCCGTTATATTCGCAGTTTTTAAATATTTTTTTATCCTCTTTTGTTGGGTTCAAGTAAAAATTTAATCCATTATAGCTTTAACCACAACATTAAAAAAAACATTATAGCTTTAACCACAAAATTTAATTAGAGGGCAAGTTCTAGAATTTTTCGTGGTTGCTGATTAAGATCATGTTTAGCCAGTTAGTTTGAAATAATTAAACACCACTTTTTGTTTAGAAAAATCTTTATATAACTTAATTATTTTGAAGGTAAAAAATATTAACTTAGCTACTTATAGTTACCAATAAAAATGCTGCTCATTTACTTCTGAGTAAATTAACTACAGTTTTAGTTTGTATGTTGATTATTGAGATGTGTGTCTTACGTGGGCATTTGACTTCGTCGGTGCAAAAACAAAAATTGCAATTTTCTCGTACTGCACAACATCCTAGGTTGTAATCCAGAAGATTGCACCCTCTTTCACAAAGGTGAAGGTCACACACAGCATCCGCCATTAGAGGACCTCCCATCTCTGCTTGATCAATACATGAAAACAACATAAGATTAAACCCAAAAAAAAAAAAAATTCAGAATTTTTTTTTATTGAGTTTAATATTGTACAATCTATCCCAAACATGTGCATGCATGGCAAATTTTGCTTCAGACATATTAGAAATTATGTAAATAGTTGAGGTCATTTTAGTTCTTTTCTTTCTCTATGAACACAGAACACTGTACATTTTCACGGTTTGAGTAAGGAAATTGGGACAACTAATTTTCCCGCCAATTTGTTCTTCTTCTTCTTCTTCTTCGGCTTTCTCTCCTCTATTATTTTACAAGACACGAGATAATTAAAGTAGTTGAGTAGATAGTTCAGTAAAGTTCAAACCAGTGGACATGGAAACCAACAGCAAGAGTGACATCGCTGTAAGAAACCTCATGGAGAACTCCATTTTCATGAGAGATATAATTACAGAAAGAGAGAAAGATTAAGGAAAAATTCTGTGAATGGAAGAATCCCTCCTTGTATCACTTTATATAAGGTTCAAGAGTGTCTTGATGAGGCATTAGAAAAAAAATAATGAACACGTTTTTCAAATTGATGCATTTTTTTCTGGCCGGTCCTAATTATTGTTATGATCTAATAAGAAAGTTTTACACTCACCAACGTCGAGAAAACGAGATTTAATAACTGGCTTAATTGAAGTAGTTGATCGCCAAACACAAAGACAAGATTTAAAGTAAAGAAAATACAAGAGAGAATTAATGGAAGAATAAGAAGTTTTTAGTATAACAACCAATGGAGAGAAAATGAAGATTACAATGTGTAATGCTTAGAAAATATGAAGGGATGGGCTACATATTTATAGGGAAAAACTCAAGTCCTAAAAGTAGAGTTGTACATGAAATAGAATGCCTAAAAATTTCACAATTGCATTTCAAATAGGATTTTAATTAATGTGTACTTAAATTAGAACTCCCAATTATTTTCAACAAAGAATTCGGGTCATACCCAAATTCTAACAATCTCCACATTGACACGAATTCTGATGCAACGAACGAAGCTCCAAAATTTCTCTACCTAAAAAAATAAATCTGACTGCATCAAAATGACAAAACCTCCAACACAAAAAACATATCATCTTCCTCTTCCCAAGTATCCAGCATGACACATGAACCACACTTGGTTCCTAAAAGTTCCATCATGGAATCAATCAACCAAATCGTATCCACAATTGATACTCGAACTTAAACATCGAGTTCCCAAAATTCCTCAATGGAATTCACAATTAACCAAATAGGGTCGAAGCACACCCTATAGCAGAATCAACACCAAGTGCTTGAACTGAAGATTGCTTGCTAGACACATCATCTTCAAATACCACAAAAGCACACACCAACATCTGGACTGTACCTCTCCTCAATGAGTCATTCCCTAGTAATAGAACATGATGAAATCGTTGAAACTGGTGGCAAAGTGGGATTACCCATATCAACCAAATTCTCATAAGTAGTGTTTACCAAATTCAACTCAGAGCCATAACCCAGCGGTACTGTACCAAACTGAATATCCACCACGGTACGAAACCTATCCAAATGTATCTTAACTGGTTCTGCACGCCCTTGGAAGATGTACAATTAAGACTTTTTTCGTCCCTCAAGTACCACCCGGACACCACTACGGACCTTTAAGACTCCACCTTCGCCAGAGAATGTGTACCCCTTTGAATACAAGGTACTAAGTGAAATTAGGTTCTTCCCTAAGTCTGGAACATGTTGAACCTAGCCAAGAACTCGAACTGTCACATCCAATAACCTTAATATGATTTTCCCAACTCCAGCTATCCTGCAAAATTGGTTGTTTCCCATGACAACTCCACCTTGCGTTACCACTGCATATGCTTCAAACAAGTCCCGATTGGGACACATATGATACGAAAAAGCTGAATCCAAAATCCACTCCTCCTTAGGCTTGGATTCTTTATCAGATACAATCAATACCACAACTTCGTCATCCTCAAAGTTCACAATAACATTAGTCTCGTCCGAATGATTAGGCTGTCTTCCATGAGTTGCAGGCAAATTACCTTTGTTCTGCAACTTGTCGCAATCCTTCAAAACATGCCCTTTTCTCTTGCGGTAGAAACAAACCGCATTGCTAAACTTCACTCTCGACTTACCTCTCCGCTGATCACCAGGAATCACAAGAGCTCCATCATCCCTCGTGTAGCTCCAACAAGATGCTTTATC
>CAIGRT010001647.1:0-10099 GCA_903798405.1 Fraxinus platypoda
TCAGTCAAAATTATTGTCAAAGTCAATTATTTGGTCAACTAACGGTCAAACTAACAGAAACAATTTATTTGGACTTCAGCTGCGACATTTTGAAATGTTTGATAATGTGGGTAACACAAATGAAATGTTTGGTACCGTGAATGACACAAATGAAAGGTTTTGACAAAGTCTGCTATTAAATGAAAGATTTGGTACCGCTATTGCAATTATCCCATAAAAACAATCATTCGCTTTACGGTCTTGTCTCAATGGATTATGGTTACAAAACAATCCTTTTTCTTTATAGTCTTATCTTATTTTGATAAGAAAGCGTTCTTAATTCAATTCGGTAGAACAAGGATTTCTAAAACTCAATATCATGGGTTCAAATCTTGAGAAGTATGAATTTTTTTTTTTTAGATTGAATTAAATGGAAATAGATTCATTCGCTCACAAAACAGTAGTACTTGATTAGTAGTGATCAATCAAACGGGTCGTGATCATTTTCACCCAGAACTAGGTCGTTAATCTCTAAATTAGTAGTACTTGATTTGACTATTAAACTTTTACTTTTTCCAACGTTGAAAATGTTTTAAAAAATGAGATTCTCAATTTTTTTTTTCTGATTTTCATCAAAACACCAAATTTTATGCAAAGAGTTGAAGAAAGGCCCACACATGGCCACGTACCAAACGCTCCCAAATTTCGAAATGAAATCCAAACCGCCAAAACACACACTCTCTCTCTCTTCTCGAACTCTGCTTCTTGACTTCTTTTTCTGCACATTGAGATTCGTCTTTTATTATCTTCAAATTTGAACATTCAAATTAGTAAATGCCATTATTTTTTATTTTTGAATAAAATGGGATTTTCACTCTCTCTTTTGCCAGTTCCGAAGCAATACTACCAATGTCTGTTTTTCATTCCTATATAGTCCATAGAACTCTCCCAAGAAGACCCAAAGTGCTTTGTCCTACTCTTACATGTAACTCTCTGCTCTAGCTATATTTTTTTTTGGATTTTTTGGGCACTTTTTATTTTGTTAAAAAGTGAATATTTCTCTGTTTCGGAGAATACGCTTTGCCAGTTTGCTGTTTGTGTTTGTGTAGCTACGTGTTTATTGTTTATATTTTGCTTAAAATTTCATTCTAAGTTTTAGTAAATGTTATCGGTTACTTACAAATTCTGGGCACTTCGTTATTTCTTGATTTTATTTCGTTGAGTCTTGAAAGGATTGGAGTAAAGTTAGTTGAATACTTCTTAATATTTTTTTTTCTTCCAAGTGTGTATTATGTATTTCTTTTTCATCAACCAAATGGGGCATCGTCTTTTTCTAGAGAGAGAAGGATTCTTTATGCTATGTTATACCTTTATTTAAGTTGTCTGCTGTAGTTTATAATTTGTTATTTGCAACATTTATAATTTAAGATGCTATTATTTAGCATAGAATGGATCTTTATGTTTTAGCTTTTAAACATTTGATAGCTTTTTGACATGCTATGTTTGAATGTTGAAGGGCAGAGCCATGGGTCGGAAGTTTAAAGATTAATGCCATAGTTAAAATCTCATAAAATCACGGTTTAGTGTGAAGGTGAATGAAATAAAGGCACATAAAAATATGGTGAAAGGGAAAGGAAATACACGGGTGAATAATCAGCAGGTTGTCTTCGAGCTGAAAAATCGTGTGATTTTTGCACTTAACAAACTTGCAGACAGGGACACTTACCAAATTGGGGTTGAGGAGCTTGAGGAAACCATAGAATGCTTGACCCCTGATGGGGTTGCCCCATTTCTGTCTTGCATATTAGACACTGATTCCAAGCAAAAAAGCATGGTTCGTAAAGAATGTGTTCGCCTGCTGGGCGTATTCGCTACTTTTCATGAGGGTCTTATTGGAACCTATCTTGGGAAGATGGTAGCTAGCATTGTTAAGCGACTAAAGGACTCAGATTCTGTTGTGAGGGATGCATGCATAGAAACATTGGGAATCTTGGCTTCCAAGTTGAACGGCAGTGTTGGTGAAAATGACGGCATCTTTGTTGTGCTGGTGAGGCCTCTTTTCGAATCATTGGGTGAGCAGAACAAGCAGGTGCAGTTTGGTTCTGCGTTGTGCTTGTCGCGGGTCATTGACAGCATCCACAATCCTCCTGCTTCAATTTTGCAGAAGATGTTGGCAAGGACTGTTAAGTTGCTTAAGAATCCTCATTTCATGGCAAAACCAGCAATCATTGAGTTGAATAGAAGTATCATTCAGGTCTGTTTCTCCCAAGTGCTCATAAATTTTCTGTTTGATTTGCTTCTCCATTATGTGTAGTTGTCTTATGAATAATACTGAGCATCCACTGGAAGAAAAGTATTCTGGCGTATTGGTGTTAGCTTAATAATTACCAAACGATAGTTCTACTTTAAGAATCGATGCATTATCATGTAAAGCCTTCCATTTGTTCCTTGAGTTTTAAAAATTATTATGCCTGATCATTTCTATTCAACACTAGGAAATTAATAACCCCATACTGGAAATAGAAGGATGGTGTCTTCTGACTCTGTCCTGCTATGCATTATTTGGATAATGCATCTTGCTATATAATTTTAGTATGCGTTTCTAACATATAGCAGAGTGCCTTGCTTTAAAATCAATATGAATTTAGTTTCTTCTTAAACTGTTTCAGGCTGGTGGTGCTGCAACAAATAGTGCTTTATCTGCTGCAATAACTAGCATTCAGGAAGCACTCAAGAACAGTGATTGGGCAACACGCAAAGCTGCCTCTTCAGCATTAAGGGATATTGCTTCTTGTGGTGGAGTGTGCCTAGGTTCTTTTAGGTCTTCATGCATTGGCAGTTTAGAATCATGTCGTTTCGACAAGGTTAGCTGTGTCATTCAATAGTTACTACTCCATGAGCTTCAATTTGCTAATGCTTAAGTTGAGTTTTCATATTCTTTTTTTTCTTTATGTAGGTGAAACCGGTTAGAGACACAGCTCTGCAGGCCTTGCATCTCTGGAAAAATCTTCTAGGGTCTGCTACTCCTGAACCTTCAGAAGCTGGATCTTTTGTCAAAGGTTAGGTCAAAAGTGCCATGGTCTTTTATGTGCTAGCAACAACCAGATACAGAGTCGCTGCTGTATCTATTGGTTTTGTTACTTGATCTAATGCTAGCTTTACATTTTCTGTTGGGAAAATTTTGAACGACGTTCTTCCTTTTACATTGTTAACATGGGACTTGAAATGACTTGCACACTTATCATTCTCTATGGATTTAGTGATGTTTTCTGGGGTCAACTTCTACAAGAACCTAATACCTTTAGCACATACAGTTGATTATAATTAGTTCATAAACCCTGGTATTTCTACAAATTGGATAATTAGCGATGAAGTTACACCTTTTTAATGAGGTTTCTGTATATTTCAAGTTAATCTAATGTCAAACCTAGTGTGCTAATTTTATGTTGATTGATGTTTACAATAAATAATTGTTTCTAATTTAAGATTTTTAATGGAAAATGATTCATTGTTGATCGACCTAGACAGTGGATCTAACACTGAAGAGGGTTTAATTGTTGGTGACATAGTACAGGCTGTCCTTGTATCATATAGTTTTCCTCGATGAGTCAGTTTTTGTAATGGGGACTTTCAAGTTTTTTATGTTTATACCATGCACTAACATATCTTACTCCTGAGCAATAATGTTGAGCTTCACTGATATGAGGAGTACCAACGACTTGAAATCTAATATAGGCCTGTGAGTAATGAGAAATTAGAAGATTGTAGTTAACTCCACGGACCTAGACGCAAAAGGCAGAAAAGGTAAAAAGACAAAACACAACTGCATATTGTCCAGATTTCATTAAGATAAATTCATCAGAGAGTTTTACACAATTGCTTAATTTCTGTTGTCTGATGCAACTGTGCGCCTATCTTCTGTTTCATCATCATTGGTGTTACAGGCTTTGGTATATTTGTATGTAACACTCGTTCACTCATGCAGAAACTGCATATAGAGATGACTATTGTGATGTTACTAGCACTGGTGACTCGACACTGAAGAAATTTGGTGGTGACTTGTCCAAGAGAAGGGTTCTATCTTTGAGAAATCCACTCAGAAATCATGTTGAAAAACCTCAGAATTCTGAAACAAATGATTGGCAAATACAAATTGCAGTTCCTAAAAGTCATACAATTTCTGTGGCAGACATTCAGAATGAAGAATCCGAGGGTAGCTCGGTTACCAAGAGATGTGAAATCACCAATGCTGACACGAGGGACAAAGATAATGGTTATGTAGATGACAAACAGGAATCATCTTCTGTTTCTGATCTTTTCTCTGAAAGCATCAAGTCAAAGATTGTCACAGCCCATTGTGATGTTCTTGATGATGTCAGTTTGGTTAAATCAACCGGAACTAGCAAGCGGTTTGCTGCTGAAGAAGTTAGTATAGAAGAGCAAAGATATGTTGCTAACATGCGCGATCGCAGGAGCTTGGATTCCACTGTTACTGAATCAAGTTCTCACATAATGCATGGCTGTTGTTCACAAACAGAAAAAGAATTGGTGTTGATTCGGAAGCAGCTTTTAGAGATTGAAAGTAAGCAGTCAAACTTGATGGATTTGTTAAAGGTAAGGTTGATTCTTCATCATAGCTGACTTATTAGATACAAACTGGACTTGTGAGTTTTAACAACTACGCTTCGCCTTGCTTTTCTGACCTTTTTAAGAGGAGCTCTAAGGTTTCAACAGCAGAGAAAACTCCTTTTTACAAACCAGTATTTGTGTAAGATAAGAACTTGTTACAAGAAAGTAAGCATATGGCATGTGGTATGCCTAAAATTTGAGGCAAGAGACTAAGATCTTGAAATCTGTTTACTAATATTAAATTGATTACACCTGTTAATAAAACAGTTGGCCTTCAAAGGACAAGTTGTAGTCCTGTATTTTTGTATTTTCCCCATTTTTTCTATCTAATGACCAATTTTTTTTATTTTTTATTTTTAAATAAGTTTACATGATTTTTATGTCGGTATTTTGATATTCTATTATGCTCTGATAAACAGTTCCGTATTTCTATTTTAGGTGTTCACAACCAATGTAATGGATAGCATGTCAGCAGTACAGTTGAAGGTGTCCAGTCTTGAACAAGTGGTTGATAAAATGGCACAAGAACTTGTTCATGGTGGAAGATATTCAGATGCATTAGCAACAAAACTTTTGAAAAGAAGTCCTAGCATAGCTTCTCCTAGACTTTCTACATGCACTCCAAGGTCATCCGGGATATACGCAATAGACAGCCTGCATTACTTCAAACCAAAAATACAGACGTTTGGGAGGACAAAACTTGTACTAGGACCAGACCAAGCAACCTTAGTAAACAAGCCATGGACATGTGGATCGATACCACTCCTAAGCTAAGCAGAAATTCTGTTGGGAAGGGCACACTGACAATAACTGGTCCAAAAATTCATGGTGACCAACCAAGAAGTGACAATGTCTTTGCACCGATGCCTACTAATGCTCGGCTAAATAAACCAGAAACCAACAATAGCTCATGGAACGTTGTGAAAAGTTATTTGTCTGGTGGGGATCTGGACTTGGCATATATGGAAGCTATACGTTCATGTAATGAACTTGTTTTGTTTGAGCTTCTGGATAGAACGGGCCCTGTTCTTGAAAATTTATCACAAAAGATTGCAAGTGACCTTTTAAGCATTTTGGCATCATACTTCTTGGAGCAAAGATTTGTGAACTCTATAATACCTTGGTTGCAGCAGGCAAGTTAATTCCGGTCATTCGCATTTTTTACTTCAGAAAAAAAGAAAAAGATCATCTTCTACTTTGCTTGTCTATTTCCTAGATTTAATCCTGAAAATTAATATTCTTCCATCATATAGTTTCACTAATCCAGTATCTGTGGTGTCTAAAGATTTTAAGTAGTCATTCTAAAAACTTATCTGGGAGGCTGTTATGGTAATTCGTAATTCATTTAACAATATGTGGTATTTCTATTGAGCAATATGTGTAATTTTCGGTAGTCATTTACCAAACGACCAAGAAAAAGTAGATACCAAGGGGAGTTATTTGAAGGCTATTGACATCTTTTGCTTGTATCAAGCTTTTCAAAAGTTTTTTTTTTTTTCTTTGACTCAATTATCTGAGAGAAGTTATAGAGAGATAACAGTAGTAACCAATAACCAATGTCTTTATTTTTAGATCTTGCATTTCTTCATTCATGCTTTTACGTGAATGGTTTCCAAGATCTCTCAAGCAAACTATTACCTCTTTCTTTCTCTCAGCTGGTGGACCTGGCTACAATCCACGGTTCAAATTATGTGATCGTCTCTGCAAAAACAAGGCGAGAGTTCTTGTCTGCTATTCAGGAAGCTGTGAAAGCAGAAGTTTTTGATCCTGCAGCAAGAAGATTTTATAGTGAACTTGGAAAGACACTGCGCCATATCTGGGGTGAGATATCCTTGCATGCTTGAAATGTGGTTGATGTCTATCTTGTACTTGAATTATAAGCTGGTTGTAACATAATAATGTTTGTGTGGTGACTGCATCAATTGATATAGAAATGAATGACGTTAAAATCCCAAGTTAGTCTTGTGAAGCTTCCTAAAATTTGCTTTTTCATGAATGGATATAAACATTGAGAAAGTGAATCATATCTACTATTCTGCAATTGATTCTTGTCTGATGATAAAAGTGTTTGGATATAGAACCAATGCCCTTGGATTTATGAGCATGTTTGGGAGGGATTTTAATTCAATTAAAATTGAAATTATAGCCGTTATTGGGTCCCACTCGTCTAATAAAAATCAACAATAATGGCTAATTTTTCAATTTTAATCTCTAACAAACACACTCTAACTATGTAACACTTTACTTTCGAAGCATTTGCTCGAGTCGGAGAGAGATTCTTCTCATGTTTGGGAGGGATTTTAATTCAATTAAAATTGAAATTATAGCCGTTATTGGGTCCCACTCGTCTAATAAAAGTCAACAATAACGGCTAGTTTTTCAATTTTAATCCGATTTTAATCTCTACCAAACAAGCTCTACGATTTTCCGGCTCTCATGTCAAAAAGGTGGTCAAAAAAAGGTCTCATGTCTCATTTCTTCTGTTTCTACAGGGAACGGGTGCACCTAGTTAGCTTAAGGAAGCGTATTGTTGATATGAAGCTGGGGATATGGTGATATTACGATGTCCCAATGCATGATGCCCAGTTAAGTTTATGTACAAGCCAAAAATGAAATTCTATGTCTATTTTGTCTCTGAAATCTTCCAATATGCTGAAGTGGAATTTCAGTGATGTAGTCATAAGAAGTTTGAAGGTGTATTTGAAAGTTTAGCCATAATTTTGCCTTCCAGTTGTTTTCCTCTCCTTTTTCTTCCTCTTCGTTTTCCTCCGAGTTTTCTGTCATGTTTAGCCCTCATTTCCGATTCTACATATTATAATTCTCGTCATAGTTTTGCTTGGCACGATACATAATCCGTGTATTTTACGTTATTCATCTATCTGGCTCTACAAAATCTATCTACAAGTGCTGAATATGTAGTTTCGGCTAAGTCATAAGTGCCCTGAGAATCTCCAAGCTTGAAAGCATTGCCTTGTACAGCAGTTGGCAGGTGACTAAGTGCAAGTTCATCACAGAAATGGTACCACACCTGCCCAGCGACTTCAGTCAGCGTAAGCGTTAATGGAACAATATTTGCACTTTGATGCCATGGAAATGTGGAATCTGTGCTGCAAAATATTATCAACAGGGCACCTTTGATGCCACAATTGCAGCAGAAGAAAGAACTTTTAAATGGCATGGTTTCAAAAATTGTTGAAGTTGTGCGTTAGTGAAATATATGGTTAAAAATAAGTTTTAGAAAATTGGACAACTATAATTTATTATCTAGTACTTGTGCTATAAATTGATATTAGAAATAAAATGTGTCACGCTTTTCGAAGTATGGATTTTATTTAGCTCTTTTTTGGTAAATTTTAATCAAAGTTAAAGTCAACAATTAATTTTAATTATATATTTCATGGGACATGCAACATTTCATTAATTGTTATTAAAATTTAATAAAAATCTGATTTTTAATCTTCATCAAATAGAAACTTAATAAGACCAATATAAAATTTACGAATTTTTAAATTTGTTTACTTGAATTATTGTCCAATACATACAAGTTTAGTTTGTACGATTAAATTGTTGCATAAAGTCACGTGCTTATATAACATGCATAAGAAATTAGAATGCCAATTATAGGGGAAAATTTCATGCAGTCATTGAACTTTTAGTAAAATTTCAATTGGGTCACATGCCTCAATTAGGTCATTGAATTGATGCTTTCCTTTCCTTTGTAAGCCCTTGTTTGGTTCGGATTAAAATCTGATTTTAATTCAAGTCAAAGTCAAACAATCAATATTAATTACGTCTTTTATGGGTTTTACAACTTTTCAACCATACATTTCAAAAACTTCTATCACAATCTACTAAAAATCTAATTTTAATTCTTACCAAACACCCTATAAATCTGTGTACATAGCTATGGCCAGATTTTTGTCTTCCTTTTATTTTACTATTCTATTCGTAAAAAATAAAAAATAAAAAATAATAATATATATATATATTAGTAATTTTTTAAGAGGAATAATAGTGGTCCCATAAAATGTGCGGGGAATTATATGATAAAATCAAGGGAGGAATCTGAAATTATTGAACTGAAATAAACAGATAGAAATAAGCAGAGGAAGCTGTAGAAATCAAACTGAAAATAAAAGACATGGAAACCGGATAGAGCTTGCTATTAATAACAATGCTTAAGGAAATTACAATGCAATTAGTCTATTTATAGAGAAAATTAGCTAACCAATTATCTAACAAACTAACAATATAACAAACTTAAGAAGGATCTAGAATAAGCTAGATTCTGGAAGAAGGAACTGGAACGTGCAACTTGCAGCTGGCTGAACTGGAGAGAATGGTTTGCTGCTGGGAACGTCTGGTGAAGCTGCTGGTTTGCTGTGCTTAATTTCCATCTAATTCCAACATTATATGTAGCTTATTTGATTGGAAATACAATTACTTCAACTCGTTAAGCATATTCTAAGCAAATGTTTTGTTTATTATATAGCTTATTCATAAGCATGCACTTGTGCATATTCACAAACACCACAAAGCACAATGTGATATTACTTACAATTGTAAATATCGATAGAATAGGATGCAGACATCAGCTTTAATGGCGATAGAGGCGAATAGGCAATCCTTTTGCTGGCATAGGCATTGGATCCACAACAATCTTCTCATCTGGTATGATTTTTTCCCATTTGAACATTCTCACGACGTTGTACATAAAAGCAAGTATTTCGAGTCGAGCATATTCTTTTCCAGGACACATCCTTGGCCCTCCACCAAACGGGACGTATGTATAAGGAATTGGGCCATTGTCTTCGAACCTCGATGGATCAAACTTTTCGGGTTCGGAAAAGTACTCTGAGTTCTTATGCGTGGTGTTTGCATTCCAGTACAACTGCATGCACAATATCATATAAAGGTCATCACAGGGAGTGGGGGATTTGGAGATGTTGAAAAAATATTTAAAGTTGGGATAATATTAAAAAAAAAATTATAAATTTATACGTAAAATATCCATCCTTTCAGGATGTATGAAAATATGACACTGCATATCCACCTCTTCATGCCTACTTTTTAAAATATAGTTACATGTCAACTGTCATATTCGTATCCGTGCTTTATAGGTTGCGGATATACCTTCCATCCTTTCGGGATGGAGAAGCCGGAGTACATAAAGTCAGTGACAGCCTCTCGAAAACTTCCTTGAAGTGGAGGCGCGAGCCTCAATACTTCACTAGCCACGTTCCACGAAAACTTCATCTTCTGTATATCATCCCAATTTAAGAGCTCTCCCGGTCGTTTCCCCTCTGCAATCCCCTTTTGCTCTGTAAATACAATATAAAGACTAAATTTGAATAAATAAATGTAACCAATCTTTAGAAGCTCAAGAATTTAGTTCCATTGGGAATATGCACACAACATAGAGTTGTCAATCCGGGTGGTCCGAGCCGGTCGGCCAGCCAACATATAAGCCTGGTAACGGCCCGTGTGAAAA
>CAIGRT010001658.1:0-13140 GCA_903798405.1 Fraxinus platypoda
TTGTCCAAATAAAGTGGAAACTACACAATTATAGTACTCAATAGAAATCATACATCAGTCCCTGTGGGTTTGATATTCTTCACTTCATCATTATATTACAAAACTTGACACCGTACACTTGCTGTTTAATTCACGTTGCATAAAACGCGTGACATTTTTGTTCTTGATTCATGAATGATTCATATTTGACCCAAGCCTAATTGAGTATACTACTTGATTTTGCAATGTGTGGTTTTTTATTTATTTATATATTTTCTTTCTTTTTCTAATTTGAGAATCCGAAATTAACAAATAAACCGCTACTTGAATGGGAAAAATAGCAGTAGAAGCAAAATATTGCATCTTTCGCTATAATGTATTCCACCCTACCAGGATGCTAATTATACCATGAAACAAAAATGCCTGTCTTTATTACCCATTCTTGTTGGTGGAAATTCATGATTGCAAGTCTAGAAAGGACTCCTTTGCACCTATAAACCCTCTTACTTAATATTTTTGAACCGTTTCCTTTATAATTTACTAGCCAAAAAATAAATAATTATAATAGCACAAAATTATTAAAGATATATTTTGCATTATTTACGATTAATGTAGAATTGTCTAAAAAATTATAGTAAATGTTTATGACTTTAATGAAGCAGGTGAAGTGTACATGACATGCCAAATATTTATCTATCAACCCGTCCCCGATTTTTGTACATCTAATGTGTCCAACAAATCCCAATTCCTCTCGCGTCCATGTAAGCGGATTCCCTTCACAATAGAACAATCCGTTAGCCATACATGGCCTTCCTCGATGGTAGTGGAGTTGGCCGCGTGCACTCTGATGGTCAATACAGTTGATAACACAAGTGTGTGGGAGATGCTTTAGACACGAGCCTCTTGTATAAAAAAGGGTAAGTGAAAGATATAGATTGGAAAGTTATAGTTGGAGAGTCTAAACTTGCATTACATTTGGAATGGCACAATGTTTGAGTTTTTATAATAGAAAATGATGAATAAGAACCATTGGATGAAGAAACACGTTGCCTCATCGGATAGCTAAAGCCTCTTCACATGCATCAATCAATCATATACATTTAATGCTAACACCATTTTGCTACCATAAGCCTGTCATTCAGGGTTTAGACTCGACCTGTTCGGTTAGGTGAAGTGATTATGGCAGTAAATTGTCTCATCAATCACTTACCAAATTTTATGGAAGATCTTCCACTAAGCCTATAACAACTTCACTCCTCAAATGGGGGTTCGGCCTCCAGCTTGTGGGTTCAACCCTTCATAGGGGTTCGACCTTTCATTGATGTGATGTCCTTGCGTTGAGGGTGAGCCCAGTTCATTGAAGTGATTCCCTTGAAGTGAAGTTTGTGATAAGGTTGGAATTCATTGAAGTGATGCCCTTGAGTTCAGGGTGAGCCGTTACTTGAAGTGAAGCCTATGATAAGGCTGAAGTTCATTGAGGCGACGCCCGTGCGTTGAGGGAGAGCCTGTTACTTGAAGTGAAGCTTGTAATAAGGCTAAATTCCATTGAAGTTGTGCCCTTATGTTGAGGACGAGCCTGTTACTTGAAGTGAAGCCTATGATAAGGCTGAAATTCACTTAGGTTATGCCATTGCATTGAGGGCGAGCCTGTTACTTAAAGTGAATCTTGTGATAAAATTGGAATTCATTGAGGCGGTACCCCTGCATTGAGAGAGAGCATGTTACTTGAAGTGAAGCATGTGATTAGCTTGAAATTCATTAAGGCGACTCCCATGTGTTGATGATGAGCTTATTACTTCAGGTGAAGCTTATGATAAGAATTAAATTCATTGAGGCGATGCCCTTGCATTGAGGACGAGCCTGTTACTTGAAGTGAAACATATGATAAGGCTCGGTGATATGACATTGATGGGACGCGTGCAGAAAAAAAACATCTCCATTTCCAAGATATGCTAGCGAGGCATTTATGTGTTCCAATACACATATTACATGCGCATTAAATGCACAATTTGGTTGACTTGCCTGATATTTGTGTAAATCGTAGATTGGTTTGTTTGGGTTTTTGTTTTTCCAAAAATTGTAAAATGGCCTCTTATTCGAAAAAGAAGAATGAAAGGAAGGCTTCTAGGCGAGTTGACATGGCCAAGATATGTGCTGAGGTTGGTCTACTACCAGTGATCTTTATTGAGAGAATTATGGAGGCAATAGGGGGTCCTTATAGTGCCTGGATGATGTAGAAGGGCCCAATTAACTCTAGCATTAGGTGAGAGGCCTCTTTGTGGGCGACTTGTATGAAGATGTCTTTTAGGGAGCGTTTTAGGCTCCTAGATAATATAGAAATGCTTGTGCTGACCTACGATGAGCGAGCCTATTTTTCTAGGGAAGGTTGCATTGCCATTAGCGAGGCAATTTTTGGGCCGGAATGAGGTTGCCTTTGTACCCATTCTTAAGATACATACTTACGCGGTGTAACTTGGCCTCTACTAAGCTTCTTCTAAATACATGGAGCCAATTAACAGTGGCTTTTCTTCTCTAGAAGGAGGTCACCTTTGGCAATGATATGCTCGCTCATGTTTCTCAAAGCCTTTTTTCTACCCCAAGCTTTTAGGGGGGAAAGGGAAAAAACTTTAAGGGGTTGTATTGTATGAACCTTGGGTTCGTATTTGCCCTTCATATGGGGCACTTAGACCTTTATTAAGAATTGGAAGTCATTTTATTGCTGTGTGTGGGGTCGTTGGCAGACCATGGAGGGCGATGTGGTCCCAAAATTAACTTGTGGACCTAGTACCGCAAGTATAGTGGGTTCTCGTTATCAACAGTTTCATTCATTTGTCAATTTCTACTTAGACATCTTCCTTTTGTTAACTTGTTTTTATGCATTTGTAGTCAACCGGTTCAAGCTTGGGCTGAAAGAGTGGGCAATAGTTCGAGCCATATACCAACTCCTTATTGAGAAGAGGTTCTTCATGTCCATAATCGCGAAACGGTTCCTCTTTGTTACACATTTGCTGATGGCCACCAAGTGTAAATAACATTTCCATGTATACATTAAATACCTTATCTGTGAATTCACGTCGAGAGCTGGTGGCTTCGAAATTTGTAGACCAACACGAGAAGAATGAATATGTCAAGCGTAACATGTTCTTCATAAGGTGATTGGGCGAAGCCAAGATATGTAACCCCCTTAGCATTAACACCTCCTCCTACAAGCTCCAACAAGATGAACTATCTCATCTATCAAAGTTGAACCCCTTTCCTCCCCTAGAGAAGAAGGGAAACGAGAAGGTGAAGCCTCAGGGGAAGAGTCTCCAAAAAAGGAGGGTAGTGATCTAAGAGATACTGAGCCTCCACCATCATGAAAACGACAGACTACCAAGCCTCCACTATTTCTAAAACGACACACTACTATTGGTGAGACGATGAATAAGCCATTTCGGGAGACCCCATCTTGGTTATTAAAATAGTTGAGCTTGGGGATCAGGCTGAAGAAGAGTATGGCCTCATAAAAGGAAGAGAATAAATGAAGTTTGCAAGGGGGGCCCTTCTGAGGGGAAAGCCCAAAATTTCCTTAGGGAGAGGTCGGATGAGTTAGCCCCCGCCATTTTGGAGATGCTTCCCATCGAGGTCTAAGCGGCTGTAAGATTACATCAAAGTATTGGACTAAAAAATATTCCTCTTATGTCGAGACCTGCCACTCGATTAACATGATAGGGGCACGGATTGCCTTGCAGTCTCGCTCTCAAGGATTCTTCTTGAATGCCCAAATGGATATGAGGAGGTTACAGAGGCTAAATAAAGAATTTTTTCAGGAGGCGGCTGATGTGGATGTAGAGGTGAAAAAGATAAAGTCCGAGGTCTCCAAAGTGGATGAGGTTGTCGAAGCTGCTGAGGTGAAGCAGGTTGAGGTGGAGTCGAGTTTGGGACTTCTTTTTACTGAAAATGAAGATTTGAAGAAGGTTGTCCACCTCTACAAAGCTAAAGTGAATGCTTTGAGGAAGCGAGTGGAGACTCTGATAATCTGCAAAAGATAGCTTCATCTGCTTTGAAGGTAGCAAATAAGAAAAATTGAGAGCTGAAGTCCCAAGTTGGTAAGCTGAAGTTACAAGTTTGAAGCAAGAATTGGAAGAGGCTTGGGAGGCAATATATACTAAGTATTTGGAGCATTTTCATGAAACGACTAAGCATGATGATCTCGATTTATACTAGAGGAGGGTCGCATACGATGAAGTCCTGAAGAGGATGGCTCAGCTACATCCCTAGGTGGACTTGTTTCAATAAAGGATGAATTTCTCCCATAAAAACCAGGTTAAAAATTTGGAAGAAAGCCAGCAGCTGCCTCAATAGGATGACGCCACCTCTTAGGATTTAGGCATCTTTGTTTTCTGTTTATATTTTGTAATTGCTGAGGCCTTTGCCTCCTCCTATGTAACAATTTACCTAATGAACGAATTTTTTGTTTTATTGTTAGCAACCACTTTTCTTTCAATTTGTACAAGTGTTGAACACTCAATGCTGAGCTAAGCTCTACTTGGGATAACTGGACTATAGAACAGGCAGACCTTCCATGGTAGATTTCATTCTGAATTGGTAGCTTCGCCAGTAACATTCATTCTAAGAAAATTCTTGAAACAATTTCTAAGTGTGAAAGGCTCGTCCATAGAGTGTAATCTAACCTTTCAAACACTAATAAGAGGTTCGAGGCCAACATGGGTTCGGTGCAAGCACTGTTCAACTCGTGAGAGATTGATGTAAATAGTTTCATGCTGGTTTTTCCCTTGTTAGAAATCATAGTTTCTCTGCAAAGGGGGGATGACTCTTCCATGTAGAGAATCCCTTCATGGTGTTTGATCCCCCCCAATGAAAGTGTTGGATTATAGTATGTATATTAAGTTCTAAAATTCATTGATATTAATGAAATAATTAGATGGGTTGGGAAAAATCATCCAACTAAGGTGATGAGCCTTGCTCACTAATAATACGATGCTCGATATTCTATGAATGAGGATGTGCCTTTTCCATCCAGGTCTACAATTCTGTACGTGCCAGATCTTATTTCCTCAGAAATTCGATAGTGGCCTTCCCAATTGGGGACAATAGTTCCTATGTCGGGCTCCTTTGAAGAGATATGCCTTTCTTAGTACAAGATCGCCTATGTGAAATGACCTCTTCTTTACCTTCACATTATAATACCAGGTCATTTTCTCTAATATATATAAGGCAAGTTTCACTTGGGAGCCATTTCTCATTTCTTCAAGAAAATTGAGCTCGTACTTTTTCAACTCATCATTGGATATTTCATTGAAGTATAGGTGACGAGGTGAAGGCAATCCTACCTTTACTGGACTCACAGCCTCTGCCCTACATGCCTTTGAAAATGGGGTTTCACTAGTAGAGGTTCGGCCTGTGGTGCAAATTGTCCATTGTATTTGGGGAAGTTCATCAACCCAAGCTCCCTTTGATGCATCAAGCTTCATTTTCAGGGTATACTTGATGGTTTTGTTGACAGCTTCTACTTGACCATTTGCTTGAGGGTGATGCGGGGTTGAGAAGTTCTTTTTGATCCCTAATTCTTCACAGAGATCCTCGACCTTTTTGTTGTCAAACTGTCTACCATTATCTGAACAATCGAGTGGAGAATATCAAATCGAAACATGAGATTTATCCAGATGAATTAGGAGGTGTTGGCCTCGGTAATTTTAGCCAAGGGTTTGACTTCTACCAAATTAGTGGATAATCAATGACGACGATTGTAAAACTAGCACTGCTACTTCCCTTTGGTAAGAGGTCTATTAAATCAATTCCCCATTTGGGAAACGGCCATAGGCTTGTCAGGACTGTGAGCTCCTGAGATGGTTATCTCTATATGTTGCCAGCTCGCATCTTCGTACAAATTCAGCAACATCTTTCTTCAATGTAGGCTAGTAATAGCCCTACCTTAGAACGTTATGTGCAAGTGCTGGTCCTCAAGTATGATTGCTACATATTCCTTTATGAATTTCTTTGAGCACATGATTGGCTTCCTCTCCTCCAGTCCATTGAAGGAGAGGCAAGTAGAATCCTTTCTTGTAAAAAACACCATCTTGAAGTACAAAATGTGTAGCCCTTCTCTTGAGTTTGTGAGCTTCTTTTTTATCTTCAAGCAGAATCTAATCCTTGAAGAAGGTTATCATTGGTTGCATCTAGGGTGGGGTCCCTATAATCCACATTGCTTCTTCTCCTCTTGCAATGGAAGGCCTGGAAAGGTGTTCAATTAGAACCACTTTGAGCAGTTTGGAGTCCTTATTGTTGGCTAGCTTCGATAATGCAACGACGTGTACATTTTCTGCATGAGGGATTTGTTCCAATTCGAACTTTTTAAAAGAGGGCAGGGAATCAATAGCCTGTTTGAGGAAGATTGTCATGCCTTTGTCTCTAGTAGTAAAGTTTCCATTAACTTGGCTTACTACCGCTGTGAATAGCTATTAACAAGGAGCCTCCTTACTTGCATCTCTTTAGCTAATCTGAGCCCAGCTAATAATGCCTCATGTTCTACTTCATTGTTAGATGCTTTGAACCGGAATCTTACCGTGCAATTGAGTTTGTGGCCTTTGGGGCTTACCCAGACCACCCTAGCTTCGGAGACAGTTTCTCTAAAAGAACCGTCAACAAAAAGGTTCCAATTGGGAGGTCCTATAGGTTCAATCACTAGCTCCATTTCGGGAGCACTAGCAAATTCTGCTACAAAGTTTGTAAGGGCTTGTCCTTCCTTGACTTGTACATGATGTCAAATTTGCTTAATTCCATTGCCCATTTTATCAACATTCTTCAGGTATTAGTCTGAAGCACTTGTTTCAATGGGAAATTTGTTAATATTTGTGTGCTGTAGGCTTGAAAATATGGTCTAAGTTTTCTAGAGACAGTAACAAGGAAAAGCACAAGCCTTTCCACGTCAGGATAGCGAGTTTTTGCAGACAATAGGGCTTTGCTTACGTAATATACAGGCAATTGAAGATTGTCCTCTTCTCTTATCCGGTAGGAATTCACAAAATTTTATATTAAAAATGCTGTGATATGATTAATAAAGACAAATGCATCCTGTTTATGCAACTAGTTAATTAGTTAAATTATAAATCAGCTACAAAAATCAAGATTTGAAGTGTAGAAATGTTTATTATTATATATTGGAAGTTTGAGGGGTTGGCCTTGATATAATCCCTAATTCTAATGGCTATCCTAAAACACACATATCCTTAAATTTAGCAAAGAGATGAATATGTGAATCACAAATTTAGGCTACGTGTAATTGAAGGCTGATTTTTTACATACCAACCCTCCCAAAATGAGAGCCTCACATTTTATTGTGTTTCATCCATCCATCCATTTCAGTGACCTAATTCCATCAAGAGGAAAAGGGTGCTGCAACTGCAGGTGGTTTCGGGGTGGAGTTGGTGGCAGGCTGCCGTTGATGGTGGTTATTGATGGCAATGGAAGGTCGGGATGCGCCAGCACGTAAGGTGATGGTGGTGGTGGACCCAACTCGTGAATCAGCAGCTGCTCTTCAATATGCCCTCTCACATGCAGTGATAGAAAATGACACCCTAATTCTATTCCATGTTGAAAACAGCAATGCATGGAAAAATCCCTTTGGTTCATTTTTCAGAAAACCCTCGGTGCAGTCGGCTGGCTCGGCCAGCACTGTCGCCTCCTCATCATCCACGGAAGCTAGCGGAGGAGTTATGGACTTTCTTGAAGCAACGAAGCATGCTTGTGAAATTGCTCATCCAAAGTTAAAGATTCTTGTAGAGCAAGCAGACATGGTGGATGGAAAGGACAAGGCTTCCATAATTCTTGCCCAAACCATAGCTCAAAAAATTGATCTTCTTGTTATTGGGCAGAGGAGGAGTCTATCTAATGCAATATTAGGGTGAGTTCTGAATTTCATATTTTACTATGATGTATGAAGGCGCAAACATTTTTTCCAAAAGCTATAGGTGATACGAGAAGAACAGTCAAGCCGTATATCACCCATTAATGCTCAGAATCCACCCTAAGAACTATTCAGTTCTGCCTTACGTCGAAGAGCCCCCTTATGAAATAGGTCCACCATCATATTCATGTGTTGCTATGCATCATCTTCAGTTTGCAAGCATAATAATAAAATTATCAATTACTAAATAAATGTATGAAGAATTCTCAAGAAACTAATCAAGCTAATAGATGAAACATTTTCTTGCAACAAACATTTTTAACATGGATTTGGCAGAGATATATTTTAAGATTCTCTGTCATTTTATTCTGCTAGCTATCACTCCTTTTGGATTATCCTTAACTAGTTTTATCCATTATTCTTTCGAATTTTTATAGTGATCATATTATAATAAAATTTAAATGATTTCCTCGATCATTTTCAAATATACATCAAATTTGACGAAATAGAGAGAAATAAACTTTATAGCATCTTAGGTAGGAAAATTGGATAGAATTGATTATTATAATATCATGTTCAGTATTGTGTACCAGACATGCAATTCACGTATCTACTCACGTTCTACCTCTTACCTCTACCTCTACCTCTACCTCTACCTCTATACCTAACTCTGCGACCCCCACCAAAGACCTGAGCCTCTATATGTTACTCCAAATATTGACCAGCTCGGCCCACGAAAACTCGGAAACCACAAGTTAAAAGAGTGTAAAAGCAATTGTTTTTACTTCTTCTTTTTTTTTTTTTTTTGTATCTTTCAATATAAATCTCATAAATATTGTTGGATTTGAGTTGTTGAGCAGGCCTAAACGAGGATCACTAAGAGGGCTAGATACAGCAGAATATTTGATTGAGAACAGCAAATGCACCTGTGTTGCAGTGCAGAAGAAGGGTCAAAATGCTGGATATCTTCTTAACACTAAAACTCACAGAAACTTCTGGCTATTAGCGTAGGCACCACCACGTGGACTTATCAACTTGTTCCATTTGTAAATCACTCGTTTCTTACCCTCTTTGCAGTTTTTTTTTTTTCCAAAATATGTTTACTCGTTTCTCAGTTCTAATGTTGCAATATAGTTTGGTTTGTTTCTGCAATATTTAGGGGAATGATGTTAGCTGATCTACTAGAACAAGTCGATATTATGATTTCATTAGGTGAATATCTTTTCAACGGTAATCCCAATGTTTTAAAAACTGGTACAGGTATCGACCCAGAAAAAACAAAGGTAGAGGATCAAAAAGTCAATCCAGTCGTAGAAAATAGTTAATAAAAAAGGATTCGAGATGAATCGACAAGTATTACCTGCGTTTCACAGTTTCTTATTTTGTCGATTTTTACACATAACTAAACCAGTTCCTTCGGTCAAACTGGCCATTTACGTCTGGTTTTGATCCATCGATAATCCATCAAAACTATGCTAGGGAATCTAGAGGATTTTCCTGGCTATCCATGAAAATTCCAAGTTACTTCACATTGAGAAGACAAATTTGAAATAAATAAATTAATCTCCTCTCCAATGTCTTAAACTATTAAGTGAAATCATTCAACATAGTTTTATATTATGCAGAGATTTTGGATTCAAATCTCGTCTTCATCTATTTATAAAATTTAATCTCGCATTAGGCCTTTGATTGATGAAAATCTCGTATGCATGTGAGCAAGACAAAATTTAGAAGAAATACATTAATTCCCTCTATCAATTGAAAATTTTAGATAATGCGAATCAACAATTTACAATGAGTAAAATTTGATCCAGTTCGCTATTCTCTCTGTCAACTTTCTACCCTCCGTATTCCGACAACCCAGCCCCGCAGTGAAAAATAAAACCCACAACTCTACAAATACCTCCATATTAAGTTTCAGAAGCTTAATGGTACATGACACTGGAGATTCAAAGTTCGTCATGCATAGGTTGTTCTAATGGTACATCCATATGAGGAATTACATTCTCGTGAACTGGAGCAACATGAATACCATCTCGGCCAGCTATAGGTAAGACGATCCCTTCTCCTGCCATTCCAGCCTTCACAGCTGCCATAATCTTACTCTGCAACTTGAGTATCCCAATACGCTTTGAAACAACATAAAGTACGGCCAATGAGAAAATAAGAAATCCAACAATAATTATCAACCTGCCAAAAAAAAATAAAAATTCATCCTTAGACGAGCCAATAGAAAATGTAGATTATTTAATTTTAGAAATAAATTATGCCTAATACCTGTCAAGAACATCTTGACGTTGCATTGTGGAGAGGAGGTCTCGGGTCCGCATCAGTAATGAGCGGTGGCCCTTGTACTCACTTTCCGCCTTCTTTAGTACTCCAGTTGACTCCTCTGCAACAATCAGAAGCTCGTATAATGTTGTCTAGATACATTAATTACCAAGTTTTTGACATTTGTCAAAGACCTTCTACAGTTTTCAAAGCAGAGAATAGCATTCGTAAATCACAAAATCATTCTAGCGTCAAACATTTGCCTTCAAGGCAAGCTAACAGTTCCCAAATGAGAGAAGCAAAACAAGAAAAAATAAAAAATGCATGACTATAGCAGACAGCGCAGAAAAAGTTAATGGATCATATAACATAAACAGAGCTCGCGTGTCGATGTAGCCACATAACCCCACCTATGGAACAATGGGTCTTTAAAAGAACATAAATGAAAGGCATGCACGAATTGTACCAAGTTATATACTGCCTGGTTTTGCCTCTCTCTTTTATGGTCAGCTAACGCCACAATTAGTGGATGCACTCAACTAACACAGCTGTTCCTCAGATCACATTACACTAGAGGTGACAAATGGCCAGCATGGTGTGGTTTTGAGGTGGCACAGACAAGGCCGATGGCCTTCAGCTGGGCCTAGTGGGCCAGACTTTTTTCGTGCCATGCCACCAGGCCACCTGCATGTTTTAACACCTCTACTGATGCAACAGGGAAAGTCTATTCTAGGCGCATGAGAAATTAATTCACTTAGGTTTATGTTATTTTCCTTATTTTCTATTAATGAGATTTTAAGACAACTTAACCCATGTTTGGCCACTATTAAATTTTAATTCATTTTTCTTTCTCCTCTTATCAACCACATATTCCCTCAATAAAATAATATTACACATAAATCCAAAAATTATCCATACTTTTTAACCACACATTCTTCAAAAAACACTATTCCAAAATCAATTTTTTTTTTTCAAATAATGGAGCTCAAACAAGGGTTTATTTTGTTTCCTCATAGAGAAAATCCTAGTTTCCTTATTTCTTAGTTTGTTTTCTTATGGAGGAAACCATAGTTTTCCTTAGTTCTTCTAGTCTAGACTCTATAGGAGATTCATTCAAAGCTTTAGTTCTATCACCGCCCCCATTACTGAGTATATTGAAAATGGTGATTTTCGTTGGACCCCTTTGTAACGACCCAAGCCTCGTGCTCAAGAGGTTATGTCATACGTACTTTTCGTTATGGGAGAGCATCTGCACTCTTAATCCTTCAAAGATTCTATTGCGTTCTACAAAATTTAAACCCAAGACATAGAGATTTAAGCTAAATCCTAGTACAAATTAGGCAAGTGAAGCGCACCTTTACTTTGAAAAACTCATAGGGAAAGCAATAGAAGTGCAAGCTAACTCATGGTAAGGACAAAAAATAAAGAGTTTTGAAGTTGCTCAATTAGTACCACGATTCAACTTAAGCCTATCATAAGATATAAGACAGAAGTCTTGGATTCGTATCCTAATGGATGCGATAGAAAGTCGTGAGGGATTAAGAGGGTAGAAACCTTCTCAAAACGAAGAGTACATATGATATTATGACTTAGGCACAAGGTCCGAGTCATTATAGGCTTTTCATTGCCTCAATTTCAAGCATAAATTTAGTGAACGATATGCTAGTGGGTCTTGTTTCTTCAAGAGTTTACCTTCATCCTCCACCATCGAGTCGAAGTCGAAAACAAAGAGACAATGCTCTTAATCATCACTATGATACATAATTCTATGAGAAATATTGTGATGGAATGTAAACGCTTGAAGGACAATTATCTCAATTGTCCTAACTTTGACATAATCTTTCAGGAACTCGTAGCTAATCCCTCCCTGACCATGTCGCTTGCTTAAAGATGGTTATCCTTTTAAAAGAACCAAATTGTATCTCCATCGTACCTTGCTTCATGACTTCCTTGTTTGGAAACTATAAACATGGGTCTAGTTTGTTATTATGATAGAGAAAACTTTCGCCTTAGTCGAGGGTAGATTTTATTGGCCTTCTCTCAAGAAAGGTGTTGCACGCATTTTTTCTTCGTGTCGCCTGTATTAGTTAGGTAAAGCACAATGTCAAAAACACTCGTACTCCCTGGTGTGACCTTAGCATATATTTTGCTGTCAAGTTGCCTAAATGTGCTAGAGTTCATGATTCCATTCTAGTAATTGTGGATAGGTTCTCTAAGATGACCTATTTCATTCCCTATTCCTAGTCTACTCACACGTCCAATGCTGTTGAGTTATTCTTCAAAGAAGTTTTCTGCCTATAATGGCTCCCAGTCACTATTGTGTCTCATCATGATATTAAGTTTGTTAGTTACTTTTAAAAATACTGTGTAAATTGTTTAGGATGACACCTAATTTTTCTTCTGCATTCTACCCCAGACCGATGGTCAAACTAAAGTGGTGAACTATAGTTTTGGTATCCTACTTCGTTTCTTACTTGGGGATAAACCAAATAATTGGGATCTCGTGTAACCTAATGTTGAGTTCACATGTAAGAATTATGTCAATATGCCATCAATAGCCCATTCGAGGTCGTCCAAAATTCTTCCTACATTAACTACTAAATCTTGTTCCTTAGCTCACTAAATTTCGTCTAGCTGTCTCTACTCAAGCTTTTGCTTATAGCATTCGCAACTTGTATGATGAGATCAAATGTAAAATTATTTTTAAGTAATGACCACTATAAACTGGCAACTGATTCACATTGTAGGGGCAAAGAGTTTAATGTTGACAATTTTGTCATGATGCTATACGATTTACACCCTTACGTTTTCCAAAACATGCTGCAAAAAAGCTTTCTGCTAGATCATTTGGGCTTTCCCCATTATTAAAAAGTTAGGAACTACTGCTTATCTTCTTGATTTGCTAATGCACTTAAATATCAGTCTTATTTTTAATAGCAGATTTATATCCTTAACGAGGTACAGAGTGGTGCTATATGTGCAAG
>CAIGRT010001689.1:0-10939 GCA_903798405.1 Fraxinus platypoda
TAATTCCCCTTTCCATCGAATTGTGTCAATTCGACCCTCGAACCTATTTCGGATTCTATAAAAGGGTGGCATGTACTCGTGGACATAACAGAAAAGGTTTTGAAAAAAAATATTTTCCAGATGATCAATTAAAGTAGAAAACACAGAGTTAAAACTAATATCCAGGAATGAAGCACAACAATGAATCTATTCGATTAAACTAATATCCAGGAATGAAACCTCAGTGTGATGTGTGTGCAGGTGTGATTCAAAGCTCAGGCAATACACAGGTATAGATGCAGGTAAGTATGCTTCCCAGATTACAAATCAATCACAAGGAATCCAATCACCAGAATTCACAAATAATTAATCAAGTAATCAAGCGTCAATCAGTAAAGAATACCGAACCTAACTTGAAGAAGGGTTTGGAACAATCTTACCAATGACTGTTGAAAAACAGTAACTATACCATCAAGCTCACGATCGAGCCAGCCAATCAGAGCCAATAATCACCCAGTCCAGCCAACACATACACAATAAACAAGTAAAGAGGAGTCGGTGTCGAATTAGAGCAACAAGATGCCAAACAGTAATGTTCTCTGTTTAGACCTTTGAAGGTCTATACAGATATATCACTAAACAAAAACGAAGAACCTAAATCAATTAAGGAAGAGTACAGCCAAGAAACCTTAGACCGAAGGGCTCTGATACCAATTTTGTTGGGAATTTACAGTAACAATCTCTGATCCACAATACATATTAACATATTCATAAAGCACAACAGAAACCACAGAACACAAGAGCAAGAAAACCGAGAGTTACTTCCCTTGTTTGCCGACTGAATATAGGCTCAGGAACAGCCCTTCCAATGCACTGCAAATTGCCTTCCAGAGAGAGTGAAGTAATGGTCCAGAACCACACAATACTTGGCTTGGGTCATCGATCGAAAGACCTACCAAGAACAGCTAAGTTCAAGCCACGAATCAGATCTAAGCCTGGCGAGAAACCAACACCACTTGGTCACTATTTCAGACCTAAGTATACACAAGGGTTTCATCACTCAACAGGCTAAAGAATCGATCTCATGGAACACAGGTAGAAGAAGAGGGAAAAACCAGACGCAACACAGAGGAAGGAAACGAGACCAACAGAGAGAAAATGTGTCTTAAGGAAGGAACCCGAATGAATCCCAAAAGTCAAAGCCAAAGAAAACATCTCATCTAAGAATAATCCCCAATCGTAGATCTCCATCCAAGGGCCACAAATAATCCTAAACTAGCTCAGTCTAAGTGACACCAAAGCTACCAATAAGTGAGCAACACTTAAGTAGCTAAGCAAAATAATAAACAACAATACAAATATCACAAGTAGCACTAGCCCAATAGTATTAGTGGACC
This sequence comes from Fraxinus platypoda, assembly GCA_903798405.1. Taxonomy (NCBI): domain Eukaryota; kingdom Viridiplantae; phylum Streptophyta; class Magnoliopsida; order Lamiales; family Oleaceae; genus Fraxinus; species Fraxinus platypoda. The sequence goes on from CAIGRT010001689.1 coordinate 1,377, forward strand.
ACCAAAAAAGCCCACACCTCAGACCAAGACGAAAGATCATGAATCCAAATAGTTGGATGAATGCTAACTTGTTGTCTAGCTCAAGGAGAGGGCTTTCGTTAAACGAGGGTAAGGCTTTATAGGAGAAGTTTAGGATGGTTTCCAAACGAGAGCCTGTAGCTTTTTTTGGGCCCAAATTATTTTACTCATTTGGATTGTATTCGGTTGGAATAATGATAGAGAAAGTGGAGGGAGAAAATAATTTAACAAAAAGGGGATTGCATTTTTCCAATATCAGTAATAAAATCAGGCTGCACTAATATTGTTGTGCGATTAGAAACCCTTTTATCCATTCTTCGAAAGGAGCTATTATTTGCAGGATTCTGGAATTGAAGTCACTATTCCAAGGGCTAATTTTCTCACCTACAAAACAGAAGCCAATAGGGCTGTTCAAGTCCCAGCAAGGAAAGCTTTTTTTGCAATTCAATCATATGTTTGGTTGGATTTTTATTTAATATAGTGATCTTCCCGATGTAGATGATCTTTTATTGATACAGTACGAGTTTATCAGTGTGCTTTAGAAAAAACTCAGCCTTGTGTACCTCGTGTGCATAGAATATTTAAATTATTTATTGGCTATCTCACAATTTGACTTGTTGACCGATTGACCATTTTTACTGAAATCATGTTTTGGAAGAGTTACGTTTTTTGTTTTGTTAATGTTGAAATCTGATCTTACACGTGGGTGGATTGTGGGCGTTAGATTGTGGTTATTTGTACCTCATATAATTAAGTCTTTAGCCAATTTTCCCTCCCACATAGTGCAGTGTGTGTGTGTGTGTGTGTGTGTGTGAGTGTCGTTTTGTGGCTCTTCGTTATGATTTTTGATTGTAAATAGATAGATAGAGTGGTTGGTTTACTATGGTAAACTTATAATAAGTGAGACAAAGAAAACTTGAGGATACCTAAAGATTCCTTCGAACATTTATACTGATTTGATTTTGGTTTCATTCTAGTGATCTAGAGCATAATCTACTTTGTAGATTCTCAACGGATACGTAATGTTTAGAGCATGTAAACATTCGGACCTGTTAATGGGTGAAAAATCCTTCATGTTCGATTCTTTATTATCTTATGTAAATTTACCTTTGATAAATTTTGTTAAACAATAGATTGGAGACCAACATTATTATATGAATCTGTCAGTGTCATCACTTTCTGGAACAAAAATGTTGTTTTTAATTCGAATGATTAGCTGTCACATACCAGAAGTGGGCCTACAGACCCTCAAAACTAGCAATTTTGGATACGTTCTAACTGAAAGTCAATGAATCATTATGTGTCATTCTAATCCTCGAACAGAATCTTGATTTTGTTTGTCGAAGGAGATCCACACGCAACTTCCAAATTTTCCTTATCATAATCAATTATTTCGGGGATCAAATCGGCTTATAATTAGTTAAGTTGCATTGCATATTTCTTCATATCTATTGTACGAAGTAAAAGAAATGGTTTTAGCTATATTGCTAAATAGGTTTTGTACAATAATGCAAGACGGCCTAAGCTAAGGAATTTATATACAATGTAAAGGGAAATAAAACGTTAAAGGAGAATCCTAGAATTCACCAACTGGAGCCATCTCCTTAAATTATGGAGTGTGACTGAATTCCACTAGTAATAGAATTAGGTGTAACAGAAAATGATAGGTTGATCTGCTGATGAGAGTGATAAGCTGGAGATTAGCTTATCTGATGATAAGCTGAAGATATCTCAACACCCCCTTTCAAGCTGGATGGTACCATTGTAACTCCAAGCTTGTCCTTTAAAAAATTGAATCTGGAATGAGATAGCCCTTTGGTCAGTAGGTCCGCAACTTGGTCTGAAGAAGGAATGTATTTTACTTCTAATTCCTTTCCGAGCACTTTGTCTATAACAAAGTGAATGTCCAGCTCGATATATTTTGTTCGAGCGTGATAAACAAGATTTGTTACTAAGGCTTCAGCTCTCATATTGCCATACTACAGAATTGGAATTGAAGTTTGTGATAGCCCAAGCTCTTCGAATAGTGACTGAATCCACGAAATTTCTGAAGCTCCAGCTACCAGAGCTCTATATTCTGCCTCTGTATTTGATCTAGCAACCACATGTTGCTTCTTTGATGACCATGCTATCAAATTATCTCCCAAATAGATGTAGTAACCGACTGTAGATCTTCTATCGTCTGGACAAGAGGCCTAGTCTGCGTCTATATATCCATTCAATGTTAGGCTATCACTTCTTTGTATCCATAGCCCTTGATTGATGGTTCATTTTAAGTATCTTAGTACTATTTTTACTCTCTGTCAATGCATTGTTGTAGGCGATTGCAGAAATTGGCTCAGCTTGTTGACGAAAAAAGTGATATCTGGCCGTGTATGTGTTAGGTACTACAACCTCCTACTACACTTCTATAAATTGAAGGATCTTTCAATGCTTCTCCATCAATTTTAGACATGGTTTTACCTGTGATGATAGGTGTGCTGGGGTAAGTCTTCACATTTGGAGCTCAAATTTCTTGAGTAGCTCAGATATGTACCTTATTTATGTAAGGTGAATACCTGAGTCATGCCAACAGACTTCAATTCCCAGGAAGTGATGAAGTTGCCCATGTCTTTAAGTGCGGATTTTTGATTCAGTTCATCTATAAACCTTTGCAGCAACCCTTTGTCATTCCCTGTTATCATTATGTCATCAACATAGATGAGAGAAAATATGATCTAAACTTCATTTCTGAAGAAGGAAGAATAGCGATGTATCAGCTCTTGATTGTTTGAATTCCCAGCTTATCAGTGTAGTTTTTAGCTTGTCATGCCAGGCTCTAGGTGCTTACTTTAGTCCATAGAGTACCTTTTCTAGTTTGCAAACATAAGATGGTTTTGAGCTATCTATGAATCCTTCAGGTTGGTTCATATACACAACCTCTTCAAGTTCTCCATTCAGAAAGGCATTATTGATATCTACTTGTCTGATGTTCAATCCTTTAGAGACTACAAAGGTGAGGATAATTCTTAGAGTGGATGGCTTGATGACTGGACTGAAAGTCTCATAGAAATCGATTCTAGGGGTCTGATGAAAACCTTTAGCCACCAACCTCGCCTTGAACTTCTGAACCGATCCATCTGAGTTATGTTTCACCTTAAAAACCTATATGTTTCCAACTATGTTGTAGGATGGTGATGGAGGTACAAGTGTCCATGTTTTGTTTGTTACTAGGGCTTTGAATTCTTCTTCCATAGCTGCCCTCCAGTCTTCATTCATCAGGGCTTCAGTAACACTTTTTGGTTCTGTTTCTGCAGACTCATATTCAGTGGACTCGCCAGTATAGATTTTTGGTTTAAACACTCTAGCTTTTCATCTAGTAACCATGGGATGATGTGGTTGATCAATTGTCTTTTGCTTATACCTTTGCCTCAACTCATTAAGGACTGACTGCTGATTATCAGTGTGATCAACATTATTACCTGGTTCAAATATTTCATGGTTTCATGGCAGTTCAGCTTCTGTCTCCTTACAGCACTTGTTAGTGTCATTAACTAGCTCTTCAAGACTTTCATTTTCATTACTTAAGCTCGAATGCAGGCAATGCATATCTTGGGTTGCAACAAGAGGAGTTATATCAACAAGATTTGGAGCTAACATTGGAGCAGAGACTGAGTTGTTGAGTTGCTGAGGAAGGTGAAAACATGACACTACTGTATCAGATGAAGCAAGATTTGACTCTTTTTATGCAGTAAATAAGGATTCGAAAGGAAATTCAGACTCATTAAAAACATGTCTTGAGATGTACATTCTTCCAGTTGAGCTTAGACATTTGTAACCTTTGTGAGACTCACTGTAGCCAAGAAAAACCTATTTGGTTGAGTGAAAGCTCAGCTTGTGTGCTTGATAAGGTCTCAAGTAGGGATAACAGGCACTTCCAAAGGTTTTGAGTGCTTTATAGTCAACTTTTTTGTTGTATAAGGCTTGAAATGGGGATTTCATTTGAAGTGTGGGAGTAGGCATTCTATTGATGAGGTATGTTGCTATTTGGAAAGACTCCCACCAGTATTTTAGAGGCATTTTGGCTTGAGCTAAGAGGGCCAGCCCTGTTTCGATTATATGTCTGTGCTTTCGTTCAACTATACCATTTTGAGCTGAGGTATAGGGGCAAGAGTGTCTAAACTCAATTCCACATTGCTTAACAAGATTTGTAAAGCTCCTATATTCTCCTCCCCAATCGGATTGCAGTGTCTTTATCTTTCTCTCAAACTTGTTTTCAACCAATCTTTGGAATTGAGTAAAAATGTTGAAGGCTTCAGATTTTTGTCTCATAGGGTATATCCAGGTGTAACAGCTGAAGTCATCTAGGAATGCAATGTAGTAATTAAAGCCAGATGTTGAATGGATGGGTGTTTTTCCCCAAACATTAGTGTGTATCAGTTCTAAGGGAAATTTAGCATGTGAAGTGGATAGAGAGAATGGTAAACGATGAGCTTTTCCAAATTGACAGGCATTGCAGAAAGACATAATTTCATTGACTTTTACCTCTTGATTACATAATTTAAGTACTTGAGATACCACTTGACTGGACGGATGTCCAAGTCTTCTATGCCATACACTGATTTGGGAATTTTGACTAGACTCTTGACAGGAGTTAACATAAGGAACAGCACTGCAAAAGTTATTTGAGAGAGTAGACTTCTGATAAAGAGACTCAGTGTTTAGGTGAGGAAGCTCCAGCTGATACAACCCTTCTTTAAACCTCCCTTGAAGCATTACTTGCCTTGTTTGCTTGTCCTTAACAAAACAGCAATTTGAGTGAAATTCAACATAGACATAATTATCAATTGTCAGTTGAGAAATACTTATGAGGTTTTTTTTTTAATTTCATGCACATGCAACAATTTATTCAACATAAGTGGTTTGCCAGTTAAGGTAATCAAGTGATTACTACCAATATGTGAGATGTGCAATCTATTTCCACTGCCAACTGCAATTTTCTCCTTACCAGTGTACTCATTTGCTAAATTCAGGTTTCCCATTTCTGCAGTAACGTGATGAATTGCTCCTATGTCTGCAAACCAAGCAAGTACACTTACTGTACTGGGAGATGCCACAAAGGCTGTTGGTGATGAGCTGTGTTTATTTCCTTGGTATGGTGGTCTTCCTGTACAACGTTCATCATATCTGAAGTTACAAACATTCGCCTTGTGTCCAATCTTTCCACAGACTTAGCAGGTTGGTTTGTCACTGCTATAGAATCCACCACCATTGAAGCCACCACCTCTATATCTCCATTTTCTTCCTTCTCTACTGAGCCTTCCACCATTGTTGGGCCTGTAGGCTCTCTGATAACTGTTGTTAGCTCCTAGTTTTTGGGTAAAGTTGATTGATGTTTGATTGAGATTGATTTCTGCCATTTTATTCTTGAGAGCATTGAGATGTTCAAGTCTACTTTCGAAGATCATGAGTGTTGATTTGAGTTCTCCCCACAAGATGAAGTCCCTACTGTTGACTTGAACCACAATGGGTGTGTATTCTTCATCCAAACTAACTAAAACTTGAGTCACAAGGTCTAAGTAAGGGATGATTTTTCCAGCAATCTCAAGGTTGTCTGCCAAAAGTTTAATTTTGTTGAGATATTGATCGATGCTCATGGTTCCTTTCCTTGATTTCTGAAGTTCTCCAGGAAGGTTATCCTGGATTTGTTTTGGATGCCATAGCTTTCATTTACTGCAGTCCACAGCTTGTTAGAGTTGATGCAGCCCTTACCCGCATAGCTATGTCTAGGGTCATTGATGAGTAGAGCCAGCCTATCAGCAGCTAGTTTGTTGACATTCATTGATCATATTTAGAGTTTCTTTTCATTTCAACTGTCACTCCTGCATCTCCAGCAATTTGGGTACTGATGAATTCTGGAGGACACTCCTTTGTCCCCAGAATATACCCTTCCAGGTTGTGTCCTCGAATAATAGGGAGAATCATGTTTTGCCATAGTAAGTAATTGTTTTTGTCAAGCTTGACAGACAAGGTTTGGGTCAGATAGACACCAGGTTGGGAAGCATGGTTGCTTCCCTGCACTGGAGGCACAATTGTGCTTGATTCAGCAGTAGCAGGAGAGTTGGAATTTATGCTGAGCGATGGATTATTGGCGTTTACCATATTCAGCTCTGATACCAAGTAAAAGAAATGGTTTTGGCTATATTGTTCAATAGATTTTTTACAATAATGCAAGGCAGCCTAAGCTAAGGAATTTATATACAATGTAAAGGGGAATAAAACGTTAAAGGAGAATTCTAGAATTCACCAGCTGGAGCCATCTCCTTAAAATATGGAGTGTGACTGAATTCCACTAGTAACAGAATTAGGTGCAACAGAAAATGATAGGCTGATCTGCTGATGAGAGTGATAAGCTGGAGATTAGCTTATCTGATGATAAGCTGAAGATATCTCAACATACGAGAAAATAAAAGTGGGCCCGGCTTTTTTTTGCTTGTTTAGTTCATTTTCCATGTGTAATTTCCAAAAGTAATATAAGTTTGCCTCCTTTTTCTTGGTAACAAGCATTGACATATCATATTGGTGAATTTGCTTTTGGACTAATTCATATAAAATGACTATAGTGTCCTTCGATTAAAACATTACTAAGTAAATGTAGATAAAGTAGACGAGGTTCTTGACAGTAAGAAACTTGCTGTTTGTGCTAATGGGAAGACTAAGGAATAAACCAGAAACTCTTATCAATTTGACTAGTTTATCGAGGAATGTATAAATAGTTTAAAATTCGTGCAAAAGAAAAAAGTATCTCTGAAAGGATTTACAAAAAAGTTGTATAATAAGACATTATTTGGAAAATGAAAATTGATGAGTTCATTTCAATCTCTAACTTGTGCCCATTTTATTGCGATTACAGTGGCCGTTAGGTAATATTTCTCATTTACAAAATAGCAACCCCAATTAATTAACTAAACAACGAGGGCATGTTCCACACTCAGTACTAGTAAAGTCGATTAGACACTAACGAAAAATACTTTTTTTCCAAGGATGAATTGCTTTGGTCAACAACTTGGCTACACAAAGCTATTAAAATCCCTGTCTACTGGAATTATGTTGTACAGAACATTAAAAACCTCAAGTCGATTAGACAGTAACGAAAAATACTTTTTTTCCAAGGATGAATTGCTTTGGTCAACAACTTGGCTACACAAAGCCATTAAATCCCTGTCTACTGGAATTATGTTGTACAGAACATTAAAAACCTCAAACAATACATAGAATATGGCATGTCTGAATTTGTATGGGTTTCAAAACATGCTGGTATTAATGTTCTTGTTTCCAAGGTATGGTCGTTGTGTTTTTTATAACAACAAAAACTTAAGTTTATGCACGACAAAATTGATCTCGTGCCCATAATGAATATGAGGTTATAATGCCCACCATTGATGCGGCAACGTCACAAGTTGCCAAGTCAACGATGGGGGATAAACTCAAAAAAATCGCTGATATGACAACATTATACGTTGTCAAATTAGTTGTGGGCATTATATTTCTTACCTACTGTGGGCATAGGAGATCAATTCTGCAAAATTGATAGACTAAGGAATGTATAAATAGTTTAAAATTCATGCAAAAGAAAAAAGTATTTTTGAAAGGATTGACAAAAGAGTTGTATAATAGGACATTATTTGGAAAATGAAAATTTTTGAGTTCATTTCAATCTCTAACTTTTACCCATTTTATTGCGATTACAGTGGCCATCAAGTAATATTTCTCATTTACAAAACAGCAACCACAGTTACTTAACTAAACAATGAGAGCATGTTCGACACTCAGTATTAGTAAAGTTGATTAGACAGTAACGAAAATACTTTTTTTTCCAAGGATGAATTGCTTTGGTCAACAGCTTATCCCTGTCTACTGGAATTATGTTGTACAGAACATTAAAAGCTTCAAACCATACATAGAATATGGCATGTCTGAATTTGTATGGGTTTCAAAACATGCTGGTATTAATGTGCTTGTTCCAAGGTATGCTCGTTGTGTTTTTGATAACAACAAAAACTTAAGTTTTTGCACGACAAAATTGATCTCATGCCCATAATGAATATGAGGTTATGATTCCCACCATTGATGCGGCAACGTTACAAGTTGCCAAGTCATCGATGGGGGATAAACTCAGAAAAATCGCTGATATGACAACATTATATGTAGCATTATATTTCTTACCCACTATGGGCACAAGAGATCAATTCTGCAAAACTAAGCATTTCTAAAAGGATTGACAAAAAAGTGGTATAATAAGACATTGTTTGGAAGATGAAAATTGATGAGATCATTTCAATCTCTAACTTGTGCCCATTTTATTGCGATTACAGTAGCCGTCAGGTAATATTTCTCATTCACAAAACAGCAACCCTAGATAATTAACTAAACAATGAGGGCATGTTCGACACTTAGTATTAGTAAAGTCGATTAGCCAATAACGAAAAATACTTTTTTTTTTCCAAGGATGAATTGTTTTGGTGAACAGCTTGGCTACACGAAGTCACTAAAATCCCTGTCTAATGGAATTATGTTGTACAGAACATTAAAAACTTCAAATCATACATATAATATGGCATGTCTGAATTTGTATGGGTTTCAAAACATGCTGGTATTAATGTGCTTGTTTCCAAGGTATGCTCGTTATATTTTTGCGCATGTGATAACAACGAAAACTTAGGTTTATGCATGACAAAATTGATCCCATGCCCATAGTGAACATGAGGTTATATTGCCCACCGTTGATGTGGCAACGTCACAAGTTGCCAAGTCAACGATGCGGGATAAACTCAAAAAAATCGCTAATATGACAACATTATATGTTGTCAAATCAGCGGTGGGCATTATATTTCTTACCCACTGTGGGCACAAGAGATCAGTTCTACAAAACTGATAGGTCGCATAAATGTTTTTTATCATGCGTGGTTTGATATGTTTTTTTATCTCTCATAAACAACCGATCCAATAAAATCAAATCATTTACATCCACTTCATTTGATCAATTTACGCTTAAAAATTAATTTCCCCTCAAAAACAATATTTACTTGTCTTCAAAAGAACTTTTAATATATTAATTATGAGTTTAATATTTGAGTTGCATATGATATTATAAGGAGTATGGTGAGACTAGACATAAGAATTTTCATATTCTACTACACAGGAAATAAGTACACAAGAATATTAAGCAACATGAAAAAGGCTAGTTCGATATTCTCTCTCGTGTAGTGCATGTAGAAGGAGAAACACTTTGAATTTTAAAAGAGTTTCATATGGGAGCCGTTAGCACTCGCGCGAAGGGAGACAAATTTGCTTTAAAATATTATACTACGCAACTCTCATAAAAGCCAGTTTTTCTAAATAACTTTTATTTCTTAATTGATTTCTTGTTATTTTATATTATTGAATTTTGTTAATTTAAATTGCAATAGGTTAATATATATTTTCTATACACAAAACACTAATTTTTCAGCACAATCATGATAACTTTTGAATTTACTATTATAGGAAATGTCAGCCTCCACGTC